>CM055835.1:14959636-15155579 GCA_029582265.1 Zoroaster sp. YZ-2022 | reverse complement strand
AAATGCATATATTTTGTATGAAAGTTTATTGAATCAAAGCAATCTGCTAAACAAATTTCTCTAGTAAGCAATTATATCTGTTAAGCAGCTTTATGAATAAAGATATGGAATAAAAAATTAAACCTGTGAAAGTTTCACCTCATTACTTTGTGCCATTAACCCTAACCCCCTGCTCAACTCAACAACATACAACATTTGTCAAAGTGAGAAGGCTGCTGAGCATAACAAGATCCAACAGTGCATATTATTGCGTCTAGCAGGCTAGCCCTGTAGTGTGTGTGGGTGGTATTATAAGTACCCTGCTAGGCGCAACAGTATGCATCAGGGAATTTAGCATGCTAGATCAGTGTGTGTGTTATAAGTATGGGCGGCCAAAAGGGCCAAAATTAAAAAAATGTCCAACATAGACATTAAGAAGCCCACAAAGGACAAAAAACAGCCAAAGAACAAAATTAAAATGGCAAGAAGACAAATTTTTATAAAGACCAAAACAAAATCAAACAAAGGACGAAACGACAAGAGGACAAATTTACAAAAAGACAAAGTCAAAATCAAGCAAAGGACAAAACGACAAGAGGACAAATTTTCAAAAAGACGAAGTCAAAATCAAACAAAGGACAAAACGACAAGAGGACAAATTTTCAAAAAGACGAAGTCAAAATCAAGCAAAGGACAAAACGACAAAAGGACAAAGCCAAAACTAAACAACCGAAAGACTAACGCTAGTCGAATACAGACGTTGTTTGGCAAAACCATAAAGGACAGTCACACACACAAGGACGTTTTCCCAATCGAACAAAGGACGATCGCGAGAGGACAAACTTGTTATGTCTAACTAATGTTTGAACGCTGGGGGCGCTGGCGCTACATGAACGGCTCTGATGTACCCTGGCCCTGCCAAGCCTGCTGGCTGCATGCGCTCAGCGCCTAGCCTAGAGCGCCGGCCTGGGTCGTCTGGGTGCGCTGCCTGCATGCCGTAATGGATCGCAAGGAAGAAAATTGCATTCCAACGACCAATTCGCAACATGTAGTGCTGCTACATTTCATTCTTTTTTTAAGGGAGATTGGACATTGTCATGGCTATCAAATTGTCATGGCTCTCAGACTGGACCCTTTTCTATGGTTTAGGTCTACAAATAATAAAAAACGAACAATGGCGTGCATTTTCAAACCATGAAATTAATGTTTCATAAATATTAGTAACGTTTCATAAACCAAGTTAAATTTACCAGCTGGTTTACAAAACCAGGTTATTATTTCAACCTCGTCCAGCCCGAAGTGCTATGTGCGATTGCTCCATGGTGCGATCATGGAGGTAGAATTAGAAGGAGTTGGAACGAAAACCACAGCCAATTAAGCTTTATTATCACCCCTGGCTCTACTACAGTAAACCGATGGGGCCACCTGCTGAGCGCGACCGATTTACGACCGCGATAAGGCCATGTGTGCAATACAAGCAATGGTTAATTTTCATTATATACAAACCATAGAAAAGAGTCTAGCCGTGTAATTTCCCATTATATGTAAACCATGAAATTGCACTCAATGGTTCATTTTCATTATATACGAACCGTAGAAAATGGTACAGCCGTCAATTTCAATTACTTATAAACCATGAAATTGCACGCAGTGGTTAATTTTCATATATATAAACCATGAAATGGCACGCAATGGCTCATTTTCATTATATATAAACAATGAAATTGCATGCCAGTAGGTTTTCATGGTTTATAAACCGTGAAGTTGTCGCAAAATGTTTTCAATGGTATGTAAACCATACAAACAGACATGAACACAAATCCTTCTACATTTGTTTTGTTTGTTACAGTAGTTTATTTGTCAGTTTTGTTTTACACCAATCAATCAATCAATCAATCAATCAATCAATTTATTGGAGTTACACTTTCACATCAGTGGCACACGTCAAAGACGGTGCATCCTTAAACATAGTACAAAACATAAACAATAAATATAAACTAAGACTTAAAATACAAAACACTAGTACACAAAGTACACAAGAAAAAGAAGACAAAAAACCATGCAGCGTGACATATAGATAGAACAGAAAACTTGTCAATTAATTCATCAATTTATAGCATTCGACAACATCTTACGCTCATCCCAAAGGTTGGTCAAAAGATTCTTACATGATGTATCAAGAATGTTTCCAAGTGTGTTATCGAATTCATACATGTTACCCAGCATCATGTATAGTTTTAAGTCGATATTGCCTGAAATAAATATTTCCCAAAACAAATCCATATTGTTACCAAAAAGATTATTTTCAAGGGCTATGAATTCCTTAATACGAATGTGATTCAATGCTGTACAATAAAACATGAAATGGCCAATATCTTCATCTACATTACTCTTACACAGTTTGCACAACCCGTCATTATTTGGTGACCAGGAGCGGGTATATCTCTCGAGTTGTAAAGTGTTAGTACGAGCCCTTAATTTAGTCATTGCGGCGGAGAAGTTCGTACTATCGATAAGATATTGTTCAAGAGCCGGTACTTGTTTGAGAGACATATATAAAGACAGCGAAGATTTACTTTGTGCACCTTTGCGCCAATCATTCAATTCAACCTGATGAAGAGTTTTCTTATAAGTATTTAACCAAGATTGGTTTAGTGGTGGATTGTTATTAAAAATGTGGTCCATCCCACAGCGCGACAAACTTTGCTTTATGTGATTTAGCCATTTCCACCGCAGTTTATTATGCTCACTCAGAGTGTGATATGACGCATTAAACAAGAGTTTTGGCCATCTATTATTTTCCATTTTGAAAAGGCGATCAACATAACTCAACCTGAATTTATCTTGAATTGAGGAGATACTCTCCCATCCTAATTCACCATACATTGCTTCCTTAGTCATGTTACGCGGGGCCTTAAGAATGGCTTTTGCCATTTGCACTTGAACGTTTTCAAGCCTTTTAATATCTGAATTGCCACCAGGTATCCAAATAGAGCATGCATAATTTATTGACGGAAGGCCTAATGACTTCCATAAAATATCACCATAATAATATACCCTGTTGTAATCATCTTGCTCATCAATAATTGATTTTATATATGCAATTAATCGATTCCCTTTACGGATGGCTTCCTCGATATGACAATGGTCGGATAAATTAGAGCTAATTTGAACACCGAGATATTTATAATGATTAACTTCAGATATAAAGCTGTGACCCAATTTCAAAGATTTGGAGCTAACACGCCGACCAATAATAAGCACATTTGATTTATCATGATTAAAATCTAACCTCCATTGTTGTGAGAAAACGGCCGCAATGTCTAACATTTTTTGTAGTTCATTGCCATCTTCTGCAATCAGTACAATGTCATCCGCCCAGAATAGGCAACCCAATCTGCACACCACAAATACTTGTACCTAAATTGGCCTCTTTGAGCGATTTTGATAATTCGTTGATAAAGACGCAGAAGAGAATCGGCGAAAGCACGCAACCCTGTTTGACACCTTCATCAATGTCAATAAAGTCCGTAATTAGATTGCCAAGTTTAATTTGACTTTGAACATTATTGTAGAGATTGGATAGAACACGCCATAATCTACCCCGAATACCCATACCCCATGCTGCATTAAGAAGACCTTCACGCCAAACACTATCGAAAGCCTTTTTAAAATCAAGGAATGCTAGGTGGGTTTGCTTCCCTTCGGCGAGTCTACACGCCGTAATACTTTTTAGTGTGAAAATGTGATCTTCGCAGCGATGGTTTGATCTAAATCCCCCTTGAATTTCACCAAGAGAATCGTTCTCTTCCAGAAAAGACGATATGACTTGGGAGAGAAGACGATTGTAAATTTTAGATACACATGAAGTGAGTGTTATGCCCCTATAGTTGCTTAAGTCATTTTTAGCACCTTTCTTATGAATAGGGATGATAATTCCCTTATTCCATTCATTTGGTATACACTCATTGTTTCTAAGAAATATAAACATATCATATAATGATCTATACACCGTCACCACCGTTCTTAATTAATTCATTAGTAACACCATCAAGGCCTGGTGCCTTATTATTTTTGATTGACCTGTTGCAGTTATGACATCATCAAGCGTAAAAACAAATCATTTAAGTGGTCCTTTGTATTATAATTAGTATGGCTATCACGTGCAAGTTCCTTTATCGACTTATAATTGATACTTTTTAAGTCGCTAGTAATGTCCGTTTCATCATATAGATTACGATGCATTTTACCCAAGGTGTGAAAGTACTGCATAATAGATTGTTTCATAACTGTTCTGTCAGTTGTTATAATATTAGAGTTGGGTAGTTTAAGTGTATAGACACTCTCGGAATTGTTTTTACTACCTCTAAGGTTTTTCCTGAAGTCTTTACATCCTGGACCACCTTTAGCACTTATTTTGATACTATTATCAACCCTTCTTTTCATGATTTTCTTATGTATAAGTTTTTTTGCAGCAAGTTTCTTTTCTTTATATATGTTCCAAAGCTCGTCACCCTTAGTATTGTTATTGCCAGATTTAGTACAATTACGATGTTCTCGACTTGCCTGTTTGCGGCAGTTTATGGCTTCTCTGATCTCAGAATCGACCCATGGTTTATGTTTACCTTTGATCTCTTTAACACCAATAGTATTGTTAGCCGCTTTTAACAATTTAGATTTCCAGGATTCCCATATTAAGTCTGCATTAGGCAAAAAAAAAAAATTGTTGAGTTGCCCTCCAGTGAAAATATTTGAAGGGGTCGGTCGGTCAGGGATTTTTTTCTTTTCTTTTTTTTCCTTGACTGTCATTTTAAGATTGAAATGCATTGGAACTGAAACCACATATCATGTTTTTCATTTGTATACCTATCAGCAAGGAATTTTGCTTCAGAATAAAAGTATCCCAAGCATTTTTGTTGTACTTTTCGCTGTGATTGACACAGCAAATTCATCCATATTGCGTGCAATGCTCAACATGCAACATGTGAGTCGCCATTCGATTTGAAAACGTGTAGATCGAGTCGCAATCGTTGACACACGTACAGTGCGGGGAGCCAGTGCACAACGTGTGAGGGCCATTTGATTTGAAAACGTGTATGTTGAGTCGCAATCGTTGACATACAAAACAGTGCGCGAAGCCAGTGGAAAACATGTGAGGGGCCATTCGATTGGAAAACGTGTAGATTTGAGTCGCAATCGTTGGCACACAGTGTGTGCGAAGGCAGTGCACCATGTGAGGGCCGGGGCCATTCGATTTGAAAACATGTAGATTGAGTCTTGGGTACCGGTAAATTTACCGGTAAAAAAAGTGGAAAATTTCACAAATCAAACGTATTATGTTTTATACAAATATGAATGACGGGGAAAAAAAAAAAAAAAAAAAAACCCGACCCGAGATTTCAGCACTTTTGGGTCGGTCGGTGGAGGGCAACTCAACATTTTTTTTTTTTTTGGCCTTATCAAGGGATTTAGTATCCCATTCACAAAATTCTTTATTGACCTCCTCTTGAAAGGCAGACCAATCTTGGTCTTGTTTTATGTCCCAAACAAAGCGCCTTTGTTTTGACGCCGACTTAGCTGTCTCTTTGTTACGCCTATCCGGCTTTAAGTTAAGAATTAGCACATTGTGATCAGACCCTGTGTGATACACCCTTTCTTCATCAACAATCATTTTTACAACCCTATTGAGAATGGCGTTAGAACCCAGAAAGTAATCAATAGTTGAAGATTGTGAGCCCCTAATCCATGTGATCTTGCCGTAACATAAATTGGAACAATTAATAATAGATAAGTTGCTGTCATTACTAAAAGATAATAGATTTTCGCCGTTAATGTTCTTGACTGGATCCCCAAATGAAATTGCATCACCAATTCTCGCATTTATATCTCCTCCTATTAAAATTTGAGGATCATCATCATCTATTTCTTCTATTCTTATTACTTCAGCAAGTAAATGCATATACATTTCATTTGTTAAATCGCGGTCAACACCTTCCACGGGAAAATAGGCAACAGCAATATATATATTCTTAGACTCATTTTTAAATTTGACCTTAACCCATAAACGTTCTAGGTCGTCATTACGGGAATCAAAAAGATTGTCATCAAGTATATTCTGACTCATTGCTTTTAACTAATCTCATAATCTCTTCCTCTAGCATAAACTCCTGGTACCTCTATTTACATTTAATCTCCTTTGTGTGGTCCCAGGACCAGTTCCTTACTCTGCTTTTTCTGTCTTTTTTTTTTTTCACACCTGACTAACTTCCTCTCTTACAGTGTGTTTATGTATGTAGCTTGTTTTTTCAGGGGGTGTAAATTAAGCAAAACTGACAAAATAAACTACTGTAACAAACAAAACAAATGTAGAACAAATGTAATATAAAAGTAAAATAAATGTAACAAATTTTCTTTGGGGAAAGAAAAAGGAGAAAAAAGGGTAAATTAGTCATTTCCTTCCTGTATGTTGAGACCATGGAGGTAAATGGTGTGGACATGCCCTCCTAGCCTGAGGAACCTCCTCGTCCAAGCCGAGGTCCCGCCCACTAACGACAGTTCCATTCCTTTTCATAATCTGGAAGATATTCCCGATATTGCAAAATATCCCTGCACAGCTAGACTATCCAACCTGTAGTGAATAATACCTACAGTATTATCGCCATTTGCAATGGATGCATGCAGTCGATCAACTCGGCTTCGTATATTCCTGATGACAACATCAGCAGCGACAACGCGAGCCGCCATTACGGCATGCAGGCAGCGCACCCAGACGACCCAGGCCGGCGCTCTAGGCGCTGAGCGCATGCAGCCAGCAGGCTAGGCAGGGCCAGGATACATGTAGCGTCAGCGCCCCCAGCGTTCAAACATTAGTTAGACATAACAAGTTTGTCCTCTCGCGATCGTCCTTTGTTCGATTGGGAAAACGTCCTTGTGTGTGTGACTGTCCTTTATGGTTTTGCCAAACAACGTCTGTATTCGACTAGCGTTAGTCTTTCGGTTGTTTAGTTTTGGCTTTGTCCTTTTGTAAATTTGTCCTTTTGTCGTTTTGTCCTTTGCTTGATTTTGACTTCGTCTTTTTGAAAATTTGTCCTCTTGTCGTTTTGTCCTTTGTTTGATTTTGACTTCGTCTTTTTGAAAATTTGTCCTCTTGTCGTTTTGTCCTTTGCTTGATTTTGACTTTGTCTTTTTGTAAATTTGTCCTCTTGTCGTTTCGTCCTTTGTTTGATTTTGTTTTTGTCTTTATAAAAATTTGTCTTCTTGCCATTTTAATTTGTCTTTATATTGATAATTTTGTTCTTTGGCTGTTTTTTGTCCTTTGTGGGCTTCTTAATGTCTATGTTGGACATTTTTTTAATTTTTGCCCTTTTGGCCGCCCATATATAAGTAGCCTGCTGAGTGTAACAGTATGCAACTGGATACTACTGTGTGTTGACAGCTGGACTCAACAGTATACAACAAAGTCCCACAGAGGTGTACACTTGTTGCACTGTGTTGCGTTGAGCAGGGTTAGGGTTAAAGAGAAAACAATAAAATGCACTCAGAAATTGTGATTGTTGAACACAAACTTTGTGTTCTTTATAATATGGAATTTTAAGTACAGTGAGTCACCACAATTCAGACCTGCCTAATTGGGGAATAACATTAATGGTTTTTTAAAACTTCAGACATAATTATTTCAATGTATACTTGATACAAACTTTTAATATACACCAAGTTTACCATTTTTGCTTCTTGAGAATCCCAAAGGCATACACTGCCATACAAAGAAAAACTTATTTTGCTATAAATCACTTACTGACCTTAAAATTAACATTGTTACCTCTTAATTGCAATTGGCTAGTTGACAGCTGCCAATCCCTTATTGACCAATCAGATTGTTACATGCCTAGCATGTGACTTTGTACCATTATTTGCAAGATTATTTCTAATATATGTAATGTATGCATATTATTGTTGTTAATCAAACACAGAACACTTGTCATTACTAAGCCAATGGGCCATACATGTATATTATCTGTTTAGGACTAAGGTTTACTATTTAGAAGTAAATTTTGTATTTATTAACTTTTTGGCGAGGGAGACGGAATGGGGGCTCTTGAATGCACTTTAATTCTATGAATTCTTAAATATTAGTTGCAATGTAAAATGAATAATAAATTAATTATGGATAAATTGTAAGATGTATAAAAGCTCTTTGCAGGGAATATCAACACGGGGAATGTCATTCAGTATAAACTCATTCAACTCAATACCATGCATATGAAGTGAACAACCCTATGGTATGGAGTGCCATGGGCGAGCAGTTTAGTGCATCGGATTTGTGTTTTGATGGCCGAGTCATCAGAATGTGGGTTCGAATCCTGGCCACGACTGTGGTGCTTGTATATTTGAACAAAATGGGTACCTGTGAGGGCAGAATAGGTTGATGTGTATGATTAGCCCTATATGCACCAGCTGCAATTGTTTTGAGAGTGACAATGTTTCAACTGCAAAATGTTCCCCGATGTACATGCAAAGGCTACAGAGAAAAATACAACATTGTCATACAACCTTTTTAAAAGTTAACAGTTACTTCATGTACTCTGTTGGGAGATGCATTGATTTGACAATATAAAATAACAGTTTCAAACAGTACTCAAATATTATACCAAAAAAAACCACTGAATTTATTCACCAGCAGCATAATTAAATTTAGGTACCATTTTAAAATTAAGACACCTGTCAGTTTGTGACATCATATGCAAAAGGTCTATCAGTTTTGTTCACATCGTAGCCCTCCAGTGGTGAAATTGTGCTCAATGTCTTGATGATAGCCACTTTGGCATCAAGTGAGCGTTGTACACAGCCTTTACATGTATGTGCGTATGTTATGGTATTACATGCGCGGGTACTTCGGCCAGCCAATGAACAACTGCAAAATTTGCCAAATGTGGCGCACAATCGCTGTCCTATCGATCAACAGTGATCTAATAAACATGTGCCCTCTACAGCTCATGCACGGTGTTAACAGCCCAGCCAGGGATACTTTACATGGAGCCAGGTTTCCCAATTCCATCCAAGTTGGGTTTGAGGGACCAATCTTTAAAAGGGTTTTGATCTGGTAAATAACCAATGCTGTACCTTCCCTTTAATGTTTTCACGCAAGTTACCTAAGCTTTGATATATCTTAATAATTTTGTATATACATTCTTAATATTAACTTGTACAATACGGGTATCTTTCCTACATTTGTCATCAGTCCCTAGGGTGTCCACTATAAACCATGTCAAACGTTGACATGAGTCCTTCCCTCAGTCTTCAACAGACACAGTGGGGTCTTGAAAATACATGGCAAATTTGTGTTAACCCTCCTACTATAGCTGCACTTTAGTGGCAAGTAGCTATAGTGGTCAAAACCAGTCAACTGCCTGTTTTGACTGTTGACCAAAAGGTGCACACAGGGGCATTTTTGACTGGTTTTTACTGTCATTTTGACCACCCTGAACAACACCAGACGATACTTTTACCAGTCAAAAACGGTTGACTCATTTTGACCAGTAAATGTACTTACTACACATAAGGTTTGACAGTGTTTGACTTTTAAGTGCACTAGACATACCTTGGCAAGTATATCAACATTTTGACCCTTGTAGTAGTAGGAGGGTTAATGTCAGACAAGATTAAGCTGAAACTTTCACAACTCAAGTTGTAGTCCAAGTTACTAAATCCACATTTACACTGATGTATAACTGCAAAAGGACTTGTCCTATAAGTGTTTTAATTATAGGGAATAATTGAGGACACCGTTGCAGCAGAGCTGGACCCTATTTTAAGGCTCCACTTAGTCAGTGAAAAATCGCCGCTTACTAAAGCAGAAAATTATGTGCTTAACATATAAGCATATTTCATGGGGTTAGCAAGGAACTTCTGCTTGAGCTCATGCTACTTCGTGTAACGAATTTGCCACTTACACAGCTAGTGCAAACATTCTTGTAAGCAGAGAATGATGATTGTAAGCGTGGAATTCCGTGTTTAGCAGTGCCATGAAATTGCCCCCTTGGTCCTTTGCTATTTAAGGTAAAGCTCTTTATATTAAAAAAAAAATTGACAAAATAACGAACACAGCACCTGTGTTCTACTCGGATGGGTCGGCTAGCACCTCGATGCTGCTCTCTGAGGCATGGGATCCACTCTCTGTGGTGCCATTCTCCTCCGAGGTGAGCCCGATCACTTCTTGGATGGGCTGAGGAAGGTCAGGGTAGTTGATGAGTTGGAGGTAGATGCCCTCGGCTCTTTTGAGGATCTCATCAAGGTCGATGTGGAACGAGAGCTCGTTCACATGCTGTGGGAAATCACAATTTGTTTTTAAGTTGGAGTACAACTCTGTGGACTTATTTTATTCAAGATGTATTTATTAAAAGAGAAGGTACAGCACTGGTACACCCTCTCATTTTCAAAAAAAATAAGTTTCATCACAATAGCTCCTCTTTCTTAGGAGAAAAAAACAAAAAACTGTTACATGTTCTTGATGTTAGTATGTTTTACAAAAACTTGAAGGCAGGCAAATTTTTGTTAATTTGACATAAACATTCTCTCTATGATGAAAGCACTTAAGACGAATAATTTCTCAGAATGACTGAAACTTGTACTCGTACTTAACACTTAAGAGCAGCGTTTTACCATGGAGGAAGGGTTTCACAATAAAGTAGGATTTAAGTAGACCACATAACCCTGTAAAGTTTGACCATGGTTACTGGCGGATAGCTACAGTTGTATTGGGTAGATGTGTAACTGTTTTATGTTCAATCCGTGCTATATGATTAACAGGCCGGATGGGCGTATTGTCTACCCCTTGTGAGAACCTGTCTAATGTGGCCACTTTTCAAACTTGGTCCCTTGAGTGTCCATTTTACACAGGTTTCTCTTTCTTTACATTCAATTATACCGTACTCACTTTTAAGATGTCGTTGAAATCATAATTCTCTCTCTCCAGAAGATCTCTTTCTCCATCCAATATGGCCAGGCATATCAAGAAATGGAAATTCTTACAAGGAAGGCATGTCCACATGACCTGCAGTGATATGAATAATGGAACAGCTTCATGAATTATTCATGTAGTTATCAATGGCCATCATTGTCTAGTTTCCCTATGGGCATGGTTACAACCACCATGAAGTACACATCATAGGCGCCAGACTATTTTTGAAAAAGCCTCATTTTGATTCCCATAGCCTTGTGTGCAATTAAATCAAGATTGCCGCTGTGGAGGTCAAACTACAGATCACTATGCAATGGGATTCCCACATTTGAGGCACCAGACTATTTTTGACATATAGCGCTTATTATGATCCCCATAGACTCGTGTGTAGTAAAACCAAGATGCAGAGGACATAATAAAGATCAGTATCCAATGGGATTTACTTTTGAGGCACCAGACTATTTTTGTAATAAGGTCATATCCGATATGACGGCTTTGGCTATGGATAGATCACCGTTTCTTCATTATACTTCAGCATTGCCACTGCAGCCTGCAGCCTGCAGCCAGTAGCCATAGCCATAGCCATAGCCAAAACTGCTACGGCTATATCACTGTTTCTTCCTATACTTCAGCATTGCCGCTGTAGCCAATAACCATAACCGTAGCCAAAAAACGCTTAATTCGGACACAACCTAAGCCTCATTATAATCCATATAGACTTGTGTGCAGGAAAACCAAGATGTCCGATGACTTTACCTCCCAGACTCGGCAGATGTTATCCATGGTGAACTCTCTCTTGAACCAGATGAGAAGCCAACGGAAGCAGAAATAAAGATTACTACACTCCTTAGATTCTATAAAAAAAAAGTATAAAGTTATTTTTGCCTATCTCTTGTACAATGCAATTTTTTAGAGGCCAAGCCAGGTACAAAAATAAACAAATCTCCTTTTCTTAAATATTTGTGTCAATATTTTCCTCTCTATTAAATCATGTTGCCCTTTACTTAAATAGCCACCCTGATTTCATTTTGGAATCTGATAAGGTTTCTTGAAATCAGCTATGAATGCTGCCATAGAGGGCGCCATTTAGTCAAACCACTGTTTTTGCCAAGCCAGAATATCACTGGTACTAGCTTGCTTGACTGGCTCTATTTGCACTAAAGTGTTAATGGTTACCAGGGAAGAGTTTTTCACTGTTCAAAAACTTACAAAATGGCCGATGAAAATATGTATGTTTGGAAGGTGGGGAGAGGATGAAATGGAGCAGAGAGCATTCCTGGTTTTCAAGACATAACTATGGTGTCATCTCTGCATGCATTTTTAACTGAAGGAACTGCAAAATGGCGCCACCAAATGCCCCAAACTGAGAGCTGCATTCCACTTCTAGAGAGCTACAATGTGCATACTTACGTAGATAACTGTAGAGTTTGGGGTCAACAATCTGCATCATACTATTGAGCTGCATCAGCTGTGTCCTCATGCCCTCCTGCTCCATGTCAAAGTTCATGACCTAAAGGTCAACAAACAACAAATGAAAAAATCAAAATGGCCTTCTCCAAACATGATGTGGATACAGTGTTGGATGCACAAGTACTACAAGAGCAGCATCTTACCATGGAGGAAGGGTTAAAGAATTTTGTTTGACCCAAAAGTGGACACTGCAGGGGAGGGGGCAGGGAGTGGGGGAGGGGACAGAGGTCACATACTACTTACTAGACCCAGTTCATCTAAGAATCCTGCAAAACACCAGAAGGCATCAACCTCCTTCTCCATGATCATTAGGATGGGAGACAGCAGATCACTCATACCTTGGACGTAACCTAGCAACAGACAAATTGATGTGAAAA
The DNA here is from genome assembly GCA_029582265.1 of Zoroaster sp. YZ-2022. Lineage (NCBI taxonomy): Eukaryota > Metazoa > Echinodermata > Asteroidea > Forcipulatida > Zoroasteridae > Zoroaster > Zoroaster sp. YZ-2022. The sequence continues at coordinate 15,142,796 of CM055835.1, read as the reverse complement.
TGACTACAAATGATCTCTTCAATATACGCATTACAGCAAATCGTGTACAGTAACTGTGAATAGGTACAATTTATCGGTTTCGGGGACTGTGCCAAGTGTGACTTAAGTACATGTAATATTTGTAGCTTTGCATGGTGAATAGGATAAGTAAAGTCTATTTGCGGTGACACCATGTGAAATTCTCAATTGAGTAGTTATTAGTTCTGAAAAGAATTGGTGGTTAAAACTTGACGTTTTAATCAGTATACTCTGATCGTCTTCAGGAGAAGTGTAACTTGGACAGTTCAATAAATAGTTTCACCGGCGGATCAAGGGCAGGCCAAATAGGGCCATGCCTCCCTCAAAGCAAACTTTTTTTCCCGAAGCATCAGAGAGCACTTGAATAGTTTGTATTCTTGTTGTCATTATTGCTATCACTGCAGTAGGACTGGTGCTTTTATTAAGCTGGTATTCTTGAAAAACAGAAATGATCATTTACATGAAAATTAAAGTCGATGACGGTATCAAACATCCCTTGAACTATTTCTAGATCAGGTGCTACTGTTTTTGTAAAATTGATGAAATACTTTCCAAAATACATTTCTGTCATCTGAAGACAGAAATTCCACGTTGGAATGAATATGAACAATCTGAATGCATTTTCACTATTTTCTCGTAAACGACAAAATGAAATAAGATGAAACTTTAACAGATTGGCTTTGATACATATTTCTTGATTATTATTAAATATGGATGCATTTACAGACATTTTACCAAAACTGTGTACTGGCTTATAAACATTTTTTGAAGGGTTTCCATGACAACTGATAAGAAATCTTACCGAGGTCAAAGTTGTATTGGCAGTAAGTCATAAGTACATCATTAAGGATCTCAAGATGCAAGTTGTGTTCTCCTTCAAAATATGGATGCGTCCGGTCGGTACGAATCACATCCTTCTCTGGAATGATAAGAAAATTGAAATACAAAAAATAAAAGCGCCATTATTTCGACGTCTTCTGAATTTGTGCAGCAACTTGCAACAAATATTAAAATAATCAGCCTACGAATAAGATTGTCAGGATTTCAAATTATTAAGAAAATGAGCAGGTTATCCCAAAATCTGAATCTCAGGTTTCACCTTGATCCTCCTATTTTGGTTTCCCCCAAAACCATAAATACTCTGTGCAATTATTTACCATAAACAGCAAACTTTGCTACCTCAAACTTGCTACATGTTTTGCACATCCCATGGTTCATCTTGATTAAGATTTTTTTATGTTTTTTTTTTAAATTAAGAATCACAGGAAAAGAGAAGTTTCAGCTGGTACTTAACACTGGTATTTGATTTGACTAAAAATTGCCCAATGATTATAATCATAGTTTATTACACTTTATGCCACCCCAAAGGCTGAATTGTACAGTGATCAAGGTTAACAAATAAGAACATTAAACAAAAATATGTAAGTCTAAATACAATTATATCACAAAATATTTAATAATAATAATAACTGGATTTATAGAGCGCCAAAGGATACAAGGCGCTTTTACATTATTATCCCTGGTCATTGGGCCAATATCAATCCTTAAACTTTCTCAGCTCTCTGGGGAGTATACAGCCCCGAGCTACGTAGTGCATCGGAAGCTTTTTCAACCACAATAATTATCAACCTCTACCCTCACAGGTACCCATTTATACCCCTGGGTGAAGAGGAGCAATGTACAGTGAAGTGCCTTGCTCAAGGACACAAGTACCATGGTCACGGCCAGGATTTAATTGATATAAAAACACACACAAAACCATGAAGGGCAAATTGTGTAATTCTTAATTTTGTAACCTGGCTGTAAATGATACTTCCTAATACACAATATATGGGTCACTCCATCAAGTTGGGGCAAGCTTTATGACATGGTGTCCTTGTTATGAGTGCACAGTCACAGTCGTTCTTGAATGGAAGTTACAATAAATTTACATAACAAGGGACACCTATCACAAAGCTTGCTCCAACCTAGTGGAATGACCCATACACCAGCAGAGAGAATGAATAGAAGAACAGATAAATACACAGACAGACCGACCATTTGAATGTCAGAAAGTGGAATGGATGGACAGGCTGAATGAACAGAAGAACAGAAAAACTAGACGGAAAGACCAACCAACTTACAGATAAAGTGGATGGACAGACAGACTACATCATCAATTTCCGAGTTTATCAAGGCATTGTGTACCTTTGATTGACATACCTATGATGTTCTTCCTCTCCCTTATCGTCGCAAATCTCGCCTCCTGCTGCGGAGTGATCGTCTTCCACTGTGCCTTCATGCAAAAATACTCATCCCTGCAACACCAAACATGAATATTCATCAACTAACAATGACAACCAAATATAAATATTCATCAACTCACAATGGCCATCAATCACGAATATCCATCAATTATAAATGACCCCTTGACTCGTGCATGAATATTCATCTAAAAATGGCCACCAAACATGAATATTCATCATTGTTGATAATTTGTAATATTATTTTCACACTTACTCTTTTGTTTTTCTTATAGCTATCCTTTCCTTACTTGTGGAGTTCCACGGATAATATCTAAGGAGAAACTTCCAGACATCCTTCCTCAGAGATGGATCTAAACCCTACAAAAATAAGTAATAGGGTGGTGTCATTTGTTGTATGTTTATGACTGGGAGACAGGTTATGGCAAAGCCCATCCCCAAAAAATCCCCTTCCCCTGAACAGTTTTTGTTATTCAGATCATACAAATTATGACATTATTTCATTTTATTTTCTATTAAGTATGTATTCAATGTAACAGACATTTTACCAATGGTGAACATTTCCTTTAAAATGGCCCTTCTATGCTGTGCAATGTTCGTGTTTAGTTACCCGTATTCATCATGGATTACTCCTACAAGCTGTGCTGCACATATGCTCCAGGTTCCAAGTCAAGCTTTCTAGAAAAATGTTCCACCCAACGAATACAGAAACATGCAAAAATTTGATGATGGCACTTTGTCAAACATTTTACTTACCCCTTGGAAAATTTTCCTGAGTAATTCAGGGATGTCAGTGACCCTTCCTTCTTTGTCTATATGGCTGGCCCACTCTGCTTCTGTGAGTGGTTCTGTCCTCTCCACGTCTGGCCTCGGACCCAGTCTGCTCTGTAATGACAACAAAGTACATAGATTAATCAGCAGTTATAAAGGGGTTTTCCAGACTTGTATTGGAGTCCTCAGACCTCAAGTCCGAGTCCTCAGTAATAACAATAATAATATTACGCATTTATATAGCGCCCAATCCATGAAGACATGCTCCAAGGCGCTTAACAAGGTAAATGTAAAGTGTAAAATATAAAAAGTTTCGAATACATACAAAAATGTAAAAGTACTGAGTCATGAAGCTCGAGTCTGAGTACTCAGTCAGGAGCAACGAAGGTCAAGTCCAAATCAGTGTCCAATTAATGAGTCCTTTTAAAATTAAACTTGAGCAAAAATGCATCATGTACCAATATTTTATTTTTTCTGTGGCAATTCTACCACCATTATGATCTTATTGTGTGTATAGTTATAACATAATAAAGAACTTTTTAAAATTTTTACAGGGAAATTTGTTCTTAGTAATCTTCAATCTTGAGTAATCTTCATTTGGTTTAAAAATGGTTAATGTTGAACAAGTTATCTTGCCTCCAAGTCCATGTCCAAGTTTGAGTCTTAAGGGTCAAGTCTATATCTGAGTTATGGTACATGGTGATTCAAGTCCAAGTCATGAGTCAATAGAAGTCTGATATTTCCTACCTCTGGTACGACCATCTCGTAGCTCTGTTCTGCCTGTGAATTGATGGACAATATACTTGGGAGATCGGTCATCAGCTCGGCATACTCATCGAAGGGTCTGTTTGCTGTTGGGGTCGTCAACGTGTCACGCAAGAAGTTGGTCACCTTTGAGAATCCCCCCATTGTCAGCGTATATGGGTCTTTGAAGAACTTCTGTGGAATAACAACAACATTTTAGCAAGTGAAATCTTTCCAAATCCACATCTAGTGGCGAAATGCATGTCCAAGTTTAGGGCATTTCACAGTGCTATTTTACTGTCCGTTTAGGTTTACAAAGATAATCCAATTGTTGTGTCAAATGGTCCAGAGGCCCAGTCAAAATTTGTTGCAGACATTGACATTTTTACTAGTAGGCAGGAAGTCATGGGTTCGAATTCCTCACAAGTCGACTGTGGAGTTTTCCCTAGACACTCAGAAAGTATTCATACAAACGTTGGTGGAGGGCAACATTAAAATTCAAATCAAAAGACATAGCATGAGCAAAACATTTTTTGTTGAAAGTGCAAAAATGGTCTTTTTACAATCCGTGGTCACGACCCCTCAATCTTTATATTGCAGTAAAGACCACACAACAAACTTGTGTTCCCTTATTAATCTGCTGACAAACTGCTGCCATTCCTGTGTTGGTACCACACACTATTTGTATAGTAGAAATACTGGATCGCATAGAAAACAAAAACTTCATGCTGGTACTACTACTACTAGCTAGCCCTCCAACTGTAGCTGAACTTTTGTGGCTAGTAGAGCTATTGTGGTCAAAAACTAATAATTTTTCCCTACACCGACGTGTGTATAGCACTCTATACTCGGTGCTAAATCAATTGTTTATCACCTGACGCAAGAATTTCATCAAACTATAACTGTTGAACTGTTGAATGTTGAACAAACTGTGCACATGGGGGCATTTTTGACTGGTTTTGACTGTCATTTTGACCACCGTCATCAATACAAGATAACTGCTTTTACCAGTAAAAAACGGTCAACTCATTTTGATCTGTAAATGTAGTTACTACACGTAAGGTTTGACAATGTTCAACCTTTTAAGTGCATTAGATATACCTTTGCAAGTTATATAAAAATGTTGACCCTTGCAGTCATAAAAGGTCTTTAGCTAATAATAATAAGGCCAAGTAAAAAAAATACCAGTTGATCGTCCTGGTTTTTTCAAAAAGAGGAGTATGAGGGCCTTTTTATTTTTTATTTTTTTCCAAGATGGCCGCCAAGCATTTAAATTCAAAATGGCCACCAATTTTTCAGTTTGAAATCACCGCCAACTTTTTTTTAATAGCTATCGAACAAGTAGTTGAGTAAAAATATTCATGTTAAACAATGTTTGATGTATTTTGTTAAACCCAAGTAAAAATACATGAAAAATTTACTCTATGTGGACAAGTATAAAAAATTTAAATTTGTTTAAAAAAAGGATGCGGCCTCAAAAAAGGATGCAGGTGGGGACGATCAACTGGTATTTTTTTTTACTTGGCCTAATGGACACTTATTGTGCCGGTATCCACCAAGTTTGGCATTCATTGCACATGAGTATTACTACCCCCGTTATCGAGCTCATGACTTGAAGTTAATTCATGCGACAGTGCGTTGCTTTTACGGACGCGCTCTTGTCGAACTTTAACGACTGTAGTCAAAATATGATTCATAAAAAATGTTCAGTGTAAAAAGATTTGGGCTATATTTAACTGTTGGAAAATCCTTTTTAGAATGTAGTAAATACTTAATAAATAGTAAATATACCTTATCCCCAGGAAAAATATGTCAAATAAAAAGGATCCAAATGTATACAAAATTTAAATATTGTATTTTATTGAATGCCATTCAAATAATAAAACATAACAAGGCATATAAAATCAACGACAATAATAGGCAAAAAGCATATAATTAGGCCCTACACATTAGGGGTGGACGATATCACGATAATATCGTAAGGATACGATATTCAAACAAATATCAGCTAAATCTGTTATGGTTTTGAAAAAAAATCAAAGTATCGCCATTTTGCCGATATTAAAAAAATATAGCCGATATTAAAGTTATATCGCTCTTTTTAGTTAAAATATCGCCGGAGTGATAAATTGTCTCTAAGAACTGGGCTCGTTTTGGAGCGACTGTCCCTGTAGAACTTGCATGTAAAAGTAGGTTTTTCAGTGTCCAATCTCATTAACGTACAATACATAAATTTTTTCTGGTATTTAAAAAATCTGCGTATTGAGATAATAATATCATATATCGCCGATATCATGTCTATCGATAATCGACTATCAATAAAATTCAATATCGTCACCCCTACTACACATTTTAAAAACGTGTTCATGCCCATTGCCGGTGCCAGCTTTTCTCCCTCTCCCATGTGGACGATACGAATTCGAGATATAAAATTATAGATTTAAAATTATTTAATAAATATTACAGAAAGTGTTTTACCGATAATTTCCTGAATCGGAACATCCTTGATTTCATTATATAGAAAGGAAAACAAATTCTTTTATAAGTGAATATAATTATGTCATAAGCTTGGTTTAACGTTAACAGTAGTGCTTAAATGACTGGGACATTATTTACTGTAAAAATTAAAACAATGCTTCTTATTTTGAAGAATGTGTAATGATCCGATGAAAAAAAAGAAAGAACACTTTTGGAAAGTGCCGTCAAAATAACACTATTTGTCCTGTGCGTTGGACATACGTCCCTTTCTGGTGAATTTCAACCCTTTTCATTCAAGTTAATACCTGACTCATTCAACAAAAAGATACATTACATTCAAATTCATAAGTTGAGCCGCATTCTGTCGTCATTTAACCCAGCTCACTCAGCGCGTTGTCAATTTGACTGCATCAACCCTTCCCGCAGCGCAAGCAAAAAAGGGGATAGAGTTGTCACAAGGGTAGAGTTGTCACAAGGGTAAAGTTTTTTGTGGGTCGAGTTGTCACAAGGGTCGAGTTGTCTCGTGGGTCGAGTTGCCTCGTGGGTCGAGTTGTCTTATAACCATCCACATACCTTAGTTGTAACTTCACTAGCTCTCAGTAATACTATCTCTATCAGATCGAAGCTCGTTTCAGACCACTGAGAATTTTTATGCACCCATAAATATGCCTTGTGGCGAGGTAATGGCTCATAATTTGTCACATTTTGCATCTGAACAGAAGAAACTTGTGATTTAGAAATAGATGCGCAACCCTCGATGCTCGGGGAAAAGGTGTAAGGTGAAATGGTCATAGCCTTAAAGTTGTAGAGAGTTGTTGAGTCAATTATATACCACTCATCACTCTCAGACCAGAGTTCCGCTTCCTTGGGTTCTGGTTTTGTAACTTTGTCTGTTTTCCTTCTCCAATTTGAGTACTCTTTAAAAAGAGAAAGATTCTTCAGTCTACACATAATGGCCTCTGACAGACCTTTTGGTGCATCATTATTATTTTGACATGCACTCATGATGGATACAAAGTATAACTATTTGTTCAAAAATCTATGTGATGCACAAGTGGTGTTACAACTGAATTATCGGCGATTGTGACTTACATGTAGCCACACTACGAAGACAAATCAGAAGTTTGTGTGGTAGTTTTTTGCTGTCTCAGTTTTTCATCAGTTGCTCGTTTAATTTGAAGTGAAGGGACTATATCCTTAGCTGAGTTCACACAAATCTGCTAACTGTTGTAAAGTCCAGCACATCAAAATCACAACATATTATGGGTGCAATTCAACACATGTAGTTACTCTTTCAAGAATGAAAGCATCTTATCTTCCTTCCTCGATGCATACATGTACATGGTAGATGCAGTTGTTGAGTGGAGAACTGGTAGTTTGGAATGCACAACTTGGATTAAATACCACTCTACAACTACACACAATGAATGCACAACAAGTACTCATTCAGCGCAACTCAGTTTTGTACTATGGGGATGGAATGGTGAATCATCCTCCATGGGTGAATTAACAATGTCCTTCCAATGTCCTTCCACAGATTTTCAATTAATCCATCTTATCCTTGTTTCCTTTGCCTTTTGTTCATTCTTTCAGCACCTCACAATGGACAATTTAAAGCTTTATACACAGGGGGTATGGAGCTCATGTTTATTCAGTTAATTAATCCCTCTTGGTATCTCAATGGTTCCTTCCTGTTTATCGACATTTAATACCCATTAGATGTACAATGTACAATGTACATGTGTATATGTACATGTATGGTTTGCAGAGTTATAAACAAGTTATTTGTTAAGCTATCAAGTCACAAGTAATTTTGTATTCAAGTCAAACCACAAGTCATTTTTATTTTAAGTCAAGTCAATCAAAAGTAATTGTTTAGTCAAGTCAAATCAAGTCAATTAAGTCACAAGTCATTTTTAAACAAGTGAAGTCATATGTAATTTTGTATTTCAAGTCAAGAGAATGAAGCCACAAGTCATTTTAATCAAAGTCAAGTCAAGCCAAGTAGCAAGTCATTTTTATTCATGTCAAGTCACAAGTCATTTTTATTCAGTGACAAGTAAGTTTTATTCAAGTCAATTAACCCTCCTATGGTTTGACCTTTCAAAATCTTTCAAAACCTGCTTACTGGCCAAAATGGCTATAATAATTATGAACCCTTTAAAACCCTCCAGAATTTGTTGCTACTGAACAACCACACCTTTCAATACCCTTTGAAAGGTATTGAAACATTTCAACACCAGTTTGTTCAGAGAGTTGTTACACCTTTCGAAACCTTTCATAGGTCCCTTTTGTCAGACAGTTTTCTCACCTTTCAAAACCCTTCAGTACAGCAAACTTGAAAGGTTTTGAAAGGTCTGACAATTCTATGGCAACTGCACTGTACATAGGAGGGTTAAGTCACAAGTCATTTTAATCTAAGTCAAAAGTCACTTTCATTCAAGTCAAGTGAAGTCATAAGTAACTTTGTATTCAAGTGGCAGTGAACGATTTTTCCTGTATCGCATTGCAAAATATGACGTAATTTAGACAATCTGCGACAGAATTTCAAGCAATACATCGCAGATTTTGCGATACAAATTGCAACTGATTCTTTCACTATATTGTGGTTTAATAATACAAATTTTTGAAATCATATTCACAAACCTTTCCCGAAATAACATATATTTTCGATTCAACGATGACTTCACAACACAACGGTGTTGGTGCAATGGTGAAAGCATGCACTGGTTTTTACCTATGTGCACGTCATAAATGCAACTTTATTTTCCAGCAATCTGTAAGGATTTTCACCGCAATGCACAAAATATGGAGTGCCATGGTCGAGTGGTTTAGTGCATCAGATTTGTGTTCCGATGGCTGAGTCGTCAGAATCCCAACTGCGACCGTGGTGCTTGTGTCCTTGAGCAAGACACTTTACCATAATTGCTTCTCTCCATCCAGGGGTAAATGGTACCTGTGAGGGCAGAGTTGGTTGTTGTGTTTGATTAGCCCTATATGCGCCGAAATGGCAGCAGTTGAGCTGTATACTCCCAGGGAGCTGAGATGGTTTCAGTAATGATTTATGAGCCTGATGAGCAGGGGTAATAATATAATGCGCCTTGAGCACCAGTTTGGTGGATACGTGCATTATATAAGTCTACATTATTATTATTATTATTAAATATTTTTCTGCCGATGAAAAACACTCAACAACTGCCCAATTTTTTTTTCAGCTTCACACATGTTTATTCTTTCTTCTCCTGAGTTTGGGGGTTGGAGCAATTGAGCAATTACGTCAACCCATACACAATTAGTACCGTGTTCAGTTAACATGTGCGCTTTCACGTGGCTGTATTGAAAGGAACATTTAACAAAATGAGCATTCATTTATTTATGTGGTGGTGAGGTTTTGGAGTTTTGGTACATGATTTGTGCCACTTATTTTCCCAACAAACTTTTAATAATCAAAATCAAGCTTAACCACAAAGTACACTCGAAATTCACTTTGTAAAGCACACAAACAAGTCGCAGTCAGTAATTTGTTCTCGCGATATTTCATGTTTTAGCGATTGATATAACAGTGTAAAGAAACAAAATGGACGGAGGACTAACTTTCATGAATGACTGCAATTTTGCCAAAAAAAGGAAGAAATTGGCATGGAAAAAAGATACATGTGAATTTTTTTTTTTTTTTTTACCACTTATGGCCCTATTTCCGGACACTAAAGATGATTATTTCTGGTAAAATCTGGATATTATATGCATGAACCAAACGAGAGTAAATCCTTGAAAAACAACACCTGTACCTGTGCACACTGTAATTTTAAGCGTTTTAAATTTGCCATACAAAATTCACAGATCGCTACACAAAAAATGATTTTGTTATGCATATTCTTTTTTTGCATCGCAGTTTTGCTTTTGCAACATTTTCGAACGAAATAGTTCCCTGAGTGGGGGGAAACATTGACATACATGTAAATGTTAAAATGCCTTTTTTAAAGCCACTCTACTTGAAAAACATAAATGATCACATGTATACTTAGGGAGGAGGGCCAAAGTCATTTGAGAAGCCTGGCCAGGACGAGGCTACCTGGCCTCCTAATTGTCTTTTCTGAGTCATAATCCTGTAACAATACAGTACCTGCCAATCAACATAACCTGGGCTTCTGGAGGGCCTAGCCCAGGCAAGCAGAGCTCATTATATAGGCCAGTAGGCAGGGGAAAAGCCTGGGCCTGGGCCTGGCCAGGCTTCTCAAAGGCTTGGCTGTACCGTGACTTTGGCCCTTGTCCCTTACATGAAACTTACTTGGTGTAAAGCTGATGTTGGTATCACTTTGTCTGAGGTACTATCATTTCCATTTTTTACGAGGATTGATAAAAACCTTTCATAAATGCCCAGTTTAGACAATCTGATTGGACAAAACTTAATCATGTGGGGGTGTATTAACAGATTGTAAAGACATGGCTTATCACAATCAGAGCAGTACGTATGTGCCAGCTGTTTGCCAGCTGTTCTGTGGGACGTGCGATGCGGATTTGGACCAATCAGAGTTATTAAGATTGTTTTGCATTACGTACATGTACCTGACTCATGTCCTTTGAAATTGTTTCTTGTGTCCCCAAAATGTAAATTTCAATTTGCCTATTTCTATTTGGTTTTATTCCAAAACAAATTACACATATTTTACAATTTCGATACAGGCATTTATAAATGGGAATAAAAGTTTGATGTTTGATCTTTAACGCAGGTTAATGACCCATTTTGCATGTGGTCATTAACCCTAACCACCCCGCATCCTGCAAAATCTTCCAAGGGGCACTTTTTGGGGAAAATTCAGCACTGTTGGAAACTGGTACTTTCACCTCTTCAAATGGGACAAAATTACTACCTGGCAAGAAGTACAGGCCATAAGTGCTGAATATGAAAGATCAACAAAAATGCATGGTGCATTTTAAAGATAAGGGCATGTTTCCAAAAGTGCACTGATGGATTTTGGAGGATTCAGGAAGGTTCCTAGCCAGGATACCTAGGGGGTTAGGGTTAACCTGTGGTAAAGACCGTGCAATGAAATGTTATTCCAATTGATTCACTTTTTGCCCTACACTGACGTGCTTTCTGAGTGTCTGTGGCAAAAACAAGACATCTGCATTGGTAAGCAGGAGGTCGTGGGTTCGAATCCCGCCCGAGTCGCCTGTGAAGTTTTTTCCACAGACACTCTGAAAGCATTGAGTATACAGTGCTATACACACATCGGTGTAGGGCAAAGAGTGAATCAATCGTTTGTCACCCGACGCAAGCATTTCATCAACCAATAAATATCGAGGCACCCGCTGCTATATGGGATTCTAGCCAGCCAATCGTCATCGGGCAAGCTCAGCAGTCGAGAGGTTAAGACGTCTGCACTGGTAAGCAGTAGGTCGTGGGTTCGAATCCCGCCCGAGTAGCCTGTGAAGTTTTTTCCACAGACACTCGGAAAGCACTGAGTTTACAGTGCTATACACACGTCGGTGTAGGTCAAAAAGTGAATTAATTGTTTATCACCCGACGCAAGAATTTCATCAACCTAGAAATGTTATTCCCTTAGTAAAAACCATATTACTTACAAAGCCCACAAGAGGAGAAAAACTGCAGTGCCCAATATTAGGGTTTGCGTCATGTGCATCATAACTAAAATATTTCACAACTTGGTCCTAAAAAGGCTGATATTGCATCAGAGACCACCTAGAATCAAAATAATTCCAGGGCCCTAAAGGCCGCCCTTCTGGCATTTGGTCCCCAAAAAATTTATTGTTCTAGATACACCCTTAGGTGACATCAACAAAATGTGAGGCTTACCGTAGCGGAGGTTTCTCCCATGATTTTCAGCTCTGTGAAGGACTGTGTCAAGGCGTCAGTGTTGTGAGGTAACACAATCAACTGGCAAGAATCTGTAAGGTTTCTAGAAATTTAGAACAAAACAGAAGAAAAATAAATAAGAGATTGGTGATTGCAGGTTTCACAGATCCCATAGAAGTGATACCATTACATAAGTTGCTTTATGATAAATAGAGTATGTTTGCAGTAGCACCATGTAATAATCTCTCTTGAGTTGGGTGGTTCTGAGAAGAACCTTCGGGCAAATCAAAGTTTCGGTCAGTGTGCTCTGACCTCAGAACCACCCAACTCAAGAGAGATTTATTACATGCTGCTACATGTACCTACTCTATTTATCAATTTGCACCATGCAAACCTTACTGAATTTATAACGTAAATTTTTTGTTTAATGTTAACGTTCTAATATTTGGATCAAAGTCTTAATTGAAAAATAAAGGTTATCAGACAATTGTGTTGAGATAAAAGATTTTAAATTTCATTTAGTTCCACGATATATTTCCATAATGTGAAAACTATAATATATTTTTTATATAACTGATACTAATAACAAATCTACGATCTCTTGATTTAACAGATTATAAGCATTCAGAACATTATAAAATAAAAAAATAAAAAAATAAATTCCTTACATGAGAATGAAAAAAATAACTAAAAAGTAAATATTTTTTAAAAGTAAAATGGTTGGTATGTAAACTTACGTTGAAATGGTGACATGCTTCCTTAACTCTTTTATCAGTGCCACGCTACCGCCCTCGTGGAAATGTAGTGGAGGTAATGAGACCCCATCCTTGAGCACGAACATGAGATATGCCCAGCCCAGACTACGTTTGGATCGTCGGATGGTCTTAGTGTCGACTAGTGGGAAACTCATGGCGTAGCGGCTACGGCGGCTCGGCTGTGCGACCGTTACGTTCTCTGTAAACAGAAAGTTTTGAAAACATAAAATGAAACATTTGTGGCATTCCAATTTTGAGAATAAAAACACATATTCTCAAAATATGATGTTTAAAATAGAGAGCTTGCAGATGCTGCCACACTGTGGTTAAACAACGTACTAAATGTATACACGTGCTGTACAAGAGGCAATGACAGACCTTCTTATAACCTCAGCAAGGACGCCCTTTGGGCCTGTGATGCAACCTCTCTATGTATCATGTCTTATCACAATGTGTTTTGGTGTTACATAATTTACTTTTGTTTTCCAACCAAGTTAACAAGCTCTGATGAAAACTTCACAGAAGAGAAGAGTAATAATTGGGCATGATATTTCTGGCAACAAAAATCACTGATAAATCTTGTAGTTTTAAAGGTAAAGGATAGGTAATTCATTTTCAATATTTTAATGAGATGCTATCACTTTTGAGAATAGTTAAACAATTTCCAGTCTGAATTTAGGAAAGAGTACTCTTCCTAAATGAATGAATATAATAAATCTGAATGCATTTTCAATATTTTCTTGTTAACATGTTGGTTTAAAAAATCTTGCATAGTCTGATCCCTCAAAACCGTTTTGAACGGTAAATAAACTTGCCAGTGATGTGTAGTGACATATATAGTAATATATTCTACAGTTATTCCACATTTCAAAACTGATCGGTCAACCCGCTGATAAAATGAACTGAAAGTTGGGGGGTAATGTATATCTTGATTCAATAAAAGCATACTTTTAGAAGCAGTTTTGCCAACATTATCAATGTTGGGGGACACCCTGTATTACAAACAAGAATACTAACACACCTGTTGTTTTGCTATTTTCTCTCTGGTAGCTGACTGCATTCACCACAGTCCAGTCAGTGTCTGGTTTTTCCAGGCTTAGATTCTCTATGTCCCTGATTGGGTTCCATTCAATGTAAGCTCCATCACTCTGTAAAAACAACAACGAAAGAATAATTTTCAAAAGTTGGCATGTGCCAGAAACAGATTTTTAGATTGGTAAATGTGGTATTATAGCACCAAGGCTGGAATATTATTCTTGTAGGGGCAAGGCCACTTTTCCTGAGTAAAGCCCCTTTCACACTAGACATATTTTCCGGGAAATTTCCGGAAAATTTTGGTCGGTCTGTTCACACTTCAAAAGCAACTCCCGGAAAATTCCCGGGAAGTAGCTTATTCCCGGGAAGTAGCTCATTCCCAGGAAATAATGAACCCTGCTTGGGAGTAGGGTTAAGTGACTTTTCCTGGGAAATAGCAACTAGTGTGAAACGAAAGTGTATTTAACTTAACCCACATTTGCATTGCGGATGTTGGGTAGTCAATGTCTTGAAAGGTCAGCGAGGTCACAAATAGTGCACCAAATATTTTGCGCAGTAATATCTAGTGTTGTATTTCAGTACTTTTGAAACTTTCCTTCAAAAGTATTTATAGTAATGTCTATAAATATCTAAATCTGTAAATAACATGATTTAGTTTTATAGAATGTGACCAAATAAATGGTTTTAGAATTGAATAAAAGAATTGTCACGGACAAGACTATGTTAAGCATCCGTCTTGTTTACGTGTATTTATAATGTCCGCATGATTAGGTACCAGTCTCCCCTTTTCTCAAGCATACCAAGCACTGATCTCTATTATAACAGATCAGTGGTACCCACTGATGATGATCTCCAGTATAATAGAGATCAGTGGTGGTACTAAGCAGCATGCATGGTAAACAGTCACAACACAACAGCCCATTGGACTTCCGCCGACAACATTTTTCAACTTCCGCATGGGCCGATTCAGTTAGCGCAGTTCCTGGGGTTTGATCGCGAGTGTGAAACGACCGTGCATTTTCCCGGGAAATAATGCTCCCGGGAGTGACCAGACAGGTCTAGTGTGAACGGACGGTGGGGTGGCGGTGGGGTTAAAATCTCCCAGGAATTTTCCAGGAATTTTTTTCCCGGGATTTGGCTCTGTAGTGTGAAAAGGGCTTAAGGGGGGAATGGAAGGACTTAATTAGAATATCAGAATGTCTATGGGAACATTTTGAAGGGGTACCAAGGGTAACACCAGGGCAACAGAGTCCATGGCCTCTGTGCAATTCCAGGTATGGTGTAGTATACCTTGCATAATAATAATAATAATAATAATAATAATGTGGACTTATACAGCGCACGTATCCACCAAATTGGTGCTCAAGGCGCTTTATATTATTACACAGGCTGCTCATCAGGCGCATAAATCATTCTTGAAACCATCTCAGCTCCCTGGGGAGTATACAGCTCAATTGCTGCCATTACAGCGCATATAGGGCTAATCAAACCATGGAGGAATTCCTTCCTCCATGATCAAACACAACAACCAACTCTGCCCTCACAGGGACCCATTTACCCCTGGGTGGAGAGAAACTGTCTTGCTCAAGGACACAAGCACCATGGTCGCGGTTGGGATTCGAACCCACATTCTGACGACTCAGCTATCAGAACACAAATCTGACGCACTAAACAGTTCGACCATAGCACTCCGCGTATGATATTATGAAAGTTCTGTAGACATTGCTATAAATTAAAGGGACACAATCATAAGTAAGACTAATTGCGGTGACACCATGTGGAATCTCAATTGAGTAGTAATTAGTTCTGAAAAGAACTGGGGGTACAACTCGACGTTTCGATCAGTATGCTCTGATCGTCCTCAGGAGACACAATCATCACGATCAACAGGGCATGGAATTGGAGTGCTAGTTTTAGATTAACTCTGTGACTGAAAATAATACTCCTTATGATAAGGTCGTATTACCATTTCTGCTGTTTACCGATTCCATGCCCTGTTGGAAGTCTGCTCTGATCGTTACAGTATCGTTTTTTATTCTGGCATTTTTTTCAAGTATTTCAGTGGAAACCCTTACTTAGTATTAACTGTTAACACCTGAATATAGTACACTTTGCAGGGGCAAAATCAAGCTAACAAAAACTTCAAAAGCACCAAACTCTGGGAGCTAAATAGTCTTTATTGTGAGAAGTAATATTGAAAGTGTATGAGTAATTTCTGTCCAAAAAACACTTCTTTTCTGCATCGAAAACAATCTTTTTTTGGATAAATTTAATGTTTTGTGATCAGGAATCTTATAAACAACATATTATAATTTACATAAAATTAAAAAATCTGTTTAAGAGGCCTGAAATGTGTTGAAGAGGCCTGAAATGTGTTCAAGAGGCCTGAAATGTGTTCAAGAGGCCTGAAATGTGTTCAAGAGGCCTGAAATGTGTTCAAGAGGCCTGAAATGTGTTCAAGAGGCCTGAAATGTGTTCAAGAGGCCTGGAATGTGTTCAAGAGGCCTGAAATGTGTTCAAGAGGCCTGAAATGTGTTCAAGAGGCCTGAAATGTGTTCAAGAGGCCTGAAATGTGTTCAAGAGGCCTGAAATGTGTTCAAGAGGCCTGAAATGTGTTTAAGAGGCCTGAATGTGTTTAAGAGGCCTGAAATGTGTTTAAGAGGCCTGAAAGAAGGTAAATGGGTGGTCTCAATTGAAGGAGCATTCTACCTTTCTAATAACTTGGATCTTTCCTCCAAATATTATGTCGCCAGCTTCATCCTGAGTTGTATGTATAAATACACCGCCTTGCTCAAACAAAACCTGCGTCTGAAAAGCAAACATGCCACAAAATAGGTAATCAAACAACTTTGTGTTCATTAGTGTATAGAATTGGTAATTCATAACAAATCACCCTTGTGTGTCGAGAGGCCTCAACACCACAGTTTGATGCAGCTTATTGTTTGGAAAATGGTCTACGACTGTCTAAATAACACAGCCTTTTGGCCCAAGCTAAATTTGCATGGGGTTAGGATAAGTTGTCACAAGGGTCGAGTTGTCTCATGGGTCGAGTTTTTTGGGGTCCGGTTGAGTTGTCCATGTCAAGTTGTCACATGAGTCGAGATGACCATTCGCACACCTAGCTCATACTGCGAAAAGCCATAAAGAAGTGTGGTAATTTTTATGAACACTGTTGCTAGCGCAGTTTTCCATTACTTTATATATCTGTCGATCACATCCCAGAGTGTTGGAACAAGTTTTTTGTTGTTGAAGATTTGCTCATAGATTTCTTGAAACATGAGCCATCGCACAATAGCAGACTCTGTACCAAAAAGATCCCATGCTCGTGTGAATGGAAAGAATGTCAAATCCAACCGCCACTTTTAAAAGGTTTTTTAAAATATTTTTTCAACCACTAACCAGTTGAAAAAGGGGTCTATCGAATTTTGAGGGTACAGAAAGTGAAAACTATCTTTAAAATACACCATTGGATTTCGAAAAAAACTTCCCCTTTAGAAAATTAGAAGAATCCTAGGAAAGAATGTCGAATCCGACTGCCACTTTTTAAGGGTTTTTAAAAAAATATTTTGGCACCCACTAACCAATTAAAAATGATTCTGTCGATTTTTGGGGGTACAGAAAGCAAAAACGGAAAGAATGTCGTATCCGACCGCCACTTTTTAAGGGTTTTTTGGAATTTAAAAAAAAAAAATATTTTTACAACCACTAACCAGTTAAAAAATGATTCCATCGATTTTTGGGGGTACAGAAAGCGAAAACTATCTTTAAAATCCACTTTTATGATGGTTTTCGGACTTTATTTTTCTTCTAAAAAAATCTTCCCCTTCAGAAAATAGAAGGATCCTATTATAGTTGCCACTGCGCATGTACAATGACCGTGTTGGACAGTAACGGGAGAGTTGACAAGATCAGACTGACATGACTGAGGAAGTCATCGTATATCAAAAATGCCCGATTTTTCATGAAATAAATATCCTGGAATAATTTGAAGTATATATGTCCATCATCATCCATATGTTCTCCCACCTTACTGGGTAGGTAAGATTACATTATTGGTTATATTGAATGAGAAAAAGTGGCGGTCGGATATGGCATTCTACCCGAATCCTAGGCCTATCATAGTTTCCACTGCGCATGTAACAGTTACAATGACCATGTTGGCCACTGATGGGAGAGGATGACAAGATAAGACTGACATGACAGAGGAATTCATTGTAACAAAATATGCCTGATTTTTCATTAAAAAAACTGTTCTGGAATAATTTGAAGTATGTCTATCATCATCCATAATCCATATGTTCTCCAGCAGTTAAGATGGCATTATTGGTTATAATGAACAAGAAAAAGTGGTGTTTGGATTCAACGTTCTACCCGGGTGGATGAATGCTGCACCTGATTAAAACAAGGGTTTGAAAATTTGCATTTTTTGGAGAAATGTTCAATGACTGGTCCTATTAATGGGGCTATAACACTATTAACAGTAACATATTCTAACGTTATATTTGATTTGTAACGGTCGGTAGAAAGACGTCTCCAATATTTTTGTGATTACTGACCCGGGACGGGTAGAATGTTGTATCCGACCGCCACTTTTTCTCATTAAATATAACCAATAATGTAATCTTACCTACCCAGTAAGGTGGAGAACATATGGATGATGATGGACATATACTTTAAATTATTCCAGGATATTTATTTAATGAAAAATCATGCATTTTTGGTAAACGATGACTTCCTCAGTCATGTCATTGTCAGTCTGATCTTGTCAACTTCCCCATAAGTGACAAACACGGTCATTGTACATGCGCAGTGGCAACTATAACAGGATCCTTCTATTTTCTGAAGGGGAGGATTTTTTAGAAGGGAAATCAAGTCCGAAAACCATCATAAAAGTGGATTTTAAAGATAGTTTTCGCTTTCTGTTGACCCAAAAATCGATGGAATCGTTTTTTTTAACTGGTTAGGCCAAGAGAATGAAAGTCATAGATTTGCGTCCGGGAAATTTCGAAAACACATGAGGCTTTTTTTCATTATTCATTATTCATTATTTCCATTGATCATTAATAACAGCGCAATCACAAGATGTTTCTTCTAATCTGTGTACATGTACGTACGTGCATCATTATAGTACGTGCGGGCCGCACACACAGGCATACTAAAATTACTAGGCTCAACAGCGAACGTGTTGTGCATGTGAAGGCAGTACAGTTGCAGGTGCGGATCGGACGGAGTTTACCATAGTTTTAGCGCGATGCGACCTTTTTTGTGAATGACGTGCGGGACTAAGACTGTAAGAGAACATGTGCTAATGATACTTTTATTTTTATAGCGCACATAGGCTACTGGTGGAAATTTGGTAAAAACTTTGTTTTACTGATGTGGATGATTTGGAACTAAATTTGTTTGGTGGAAATACCTACCTTTTTTGTGCAAATAATGATTTTTTTGGCAAATAATGAAAAATTTAGGTGGTAGCTTTCGGGACATGCGGGCGGTGGATGCAAATCTATGACTTTCATTCTCAGTCATGGGCATGGCCTTAGTGGTTGCAAAAAATTCAAAAAAAACCTTAAAAAGTGGCGGTCGGATACGACATTCTTTCCACTTCCTGAACTGGCCAGTGCCTGGCAAAATCTGGAAAGGAAATCTGTGCAGTCTGACGTTAACGTTAATCATGATCTAAGTTTAGGTATGTGCATATCCCTCTGTTTCACGCACGGCGTCTTCGTCCGGCTTTTGGTAACAGCCTCGTTTTCGTTCCGTCGAAAGTGGCAACTCGGCGAATCTAACCCCCCTCTTGGAAATCAGGTTTTTATGAGTTTTGCGCAGTTTTCGTACGTACACGTGTGCACATGTTTTGATGACGTAGACACATTGACCTTTCACCTCATTGGCAAAAAAGTTTTTGGAAAAATCTCGAACCTGATCGAGCGAGTGCAAATTGTACCTCGATGATCGGTCGCAAAAAACTGTCGTCAATTTTGCTGAAGGTGACTAAAAATCGCTCTAAAACTATTGTAAATCGTTTCTTTGTTCGTTTGTCCATCTAAATGGTAAATTTGGTGAGGTTTTATCAGTTCGCAACCAGGTAACACGTCTCGCCATGGTCGATGTCAATACAGTATTTTGCATAATTGTCAGTGTGTGTGTAGCGGTGGACGCCGCCACGACTCGATCGTGCATCGTCGTGCGTCACAGTCTGGTTGCATGGCATGCGATGTGTGGACTTCGTATGGAGAGTCGCGACTATCGGAGCGATGTTTTTTGAATGTTATTTTCGATGTTGGATATTTTCATTATTCTTTGTTGTTGTTATTTTTATTTACTATTTAGTCATTTTTTAAATGTATTTTTCCGCATTTTATTTATTTATTTACCAACCTTTTGAAAATCGGACAAGAAATAAGAAAGTTATGATATGGAATCCGAGAAAATCTAGGAAACGGGTCACAAGTCAAATTTACATTTCTTTTGTTTTTCCTTATAAAATAATTGCCATTTACGGGCCTAAAATTGCCGGATTCAACATGTCATAACTTCCTTATTTTTGGTCACAGGAAGATGATTCTTATATCATTGTAATCGTCTGTTCAAGACCTTGACAATGATACCAGTTGTATTGAAGTCCGTTGATTTTGAAATTTTTTGTCACATAGCTACTAAGTTACTGGTTAACGTTAACATAAATAATAACAATAAGTAACACTCCGTTTATTATACGTAAAAATGGCTTCTTAACTTATTTTATTCTTAATTAGTTAATATGCCTAGTTTGTCTAATAATTCTACTCGTCTTACCTCTAACAATGCCATCATGTACAAAGCCTAGTATCTACGACTTCGAAAAGCAAACTGTGCACAGTGTTCTGACATTTGTTGTTGTTTTACCACAAATACGCTTATGTTATTTTGGTGTATTACGTGTACAAAATACGACGACCACAGATTTGGAATCACCCTCACATGATAAAATGACGATATGATGATTTGGCATGGCGCGGAAGCATGAAGGGCGCCACCATTAGGAAAAATGCTTTTGACCCTTGACAACTGCTAGTCTGCTGCTCAAGCACACTCGTCGTGCATTATGCTATATTTTGGTGACCCTTCAAAAAATAAAAAAATAAAAAATGATATATCAAAATAAATGCTCAAAGGTGCAATATATAGCGAAGTTTGTTTGTATTGGGTTACCGTTTTTGTTGAAAAAGTGCCAGTATGGTAGTAAAATCTTTCCAAAGCTATAAAAATCAGCTTCTGCAGTACACAAGGCCAACAAAAAAAGTCTCCGATTTCTGGTCCTAAACACTGAGTGCGGTAATGCCTTTTTATTTTTTTACATGATACATGTATTTGAACCAAATTTTCCGTACACCAAGTATGGTGGCTAATAGAGGCCACACAAATCAGGCAAACGTTCATACCCTTTATCTGAAAAAGTTGTTAAAAACACAGCGCGGCAAAATTCCATTTGATCCAGCAGTTTTGGCTGCAGTTGAAACTTGAAAAATGCTGACGCGCAGGTCTCAGTGAGGCGGCGCACGTGAGGACCACACACCAAAGATGTTTTTTGGGCGGGTAGTGTATTTTATTTGTGCAAAAACAAAAATAAACTAGCGCTCGTTGGAACAAACACACGGTGTTCGTGGGAACTTCCGGTTCAATCAAATTATCATCGATGATGTCAATATCATATTTTGCAAAAGTGTATCATCTTTTATTATAACAATAGGTCTATCAATTTCATATTGAAAAACATCATGTGTTCATGGGTCTCATCATGCATGAATACAAATTATGTTTTTCAAATAGGCATAGGGTGTAGTATATAGTGCGCTTTATTTGAGGGGTCATACGCATGTTCAGATGAATGTACCTTAGGAAAGAAAACAGTGAATCCATGCCCGCGTTATTTTGTTCGTGGTACATGTATTAAGACAGTAAACTACCCGTAATTTATATTCAATAACACCCTCACAAACACCCTACTAATTATTTATCGATCCCATTTTGCCTTTGAGAAAGAACCTACTATAGGTTCAAACGAATAACTACTAGTTTGCATTAGTACAGGTCCTTTAGGTTGGTAAGCAGTTTGCAACAGTTAATTCTCTATTTATCCCTAAAAAGACAATTAATTTAATAGCGGCAAGATAAGTCTATTGTATCATCCAGATAAGTTTGTATGTGTGTGCTTTCTTATTCTCAAACTTTGAACCAAAAAGCAGTATAATAAACATGGGTAAGGACAAAATTTAAAAAAAAAGTCTCCGGTTTCTTGTCATAGGTCGCCTTCAAAATCGATGCATTAACGCCCATTTTTATTTTTTTTAATTTTTTTTAATACATATATACGCGGGTATTGAAAGCAAATAAAAGGGGATGCGAGTTCAGAATGATATTCATTTCACATTGTCTTTATTTTAGAATGATATATAAGTTGTCTTGAATAAAGGGATGGGAGTTATTGTAAAAGGGGATGCGAGTTCAGAATGATATTTTTTAGGCATAGATAGATAGATATTTATTCAGCCAATGATAAAAAATATACAATGGAAATCGAGCGAACACAAGAGCTCTAAAATTTTACAAAAATAAATATTGTGTACAAAAGTATACAAATAAAACTATACAAATACACATATAAGGCAATAAGATTCAATTAATTGCAAATATAAAATGTAAAATTCAACGGGAATGGTGCACATTAAAAACCTTTACGGCAGAAGGATAAAAACTATCAATAAATCTCTTAGAGCCCCTAAAATTTTGAAATCTTTTCCCTGAGGGGAGAAATTTGAAATAGTCAACAGCTGGGTGGGAATTATCTCCTATAACATTTCTAACTCGTTTTAAAGTACGTTCTTGATAAAGGGAAAAGAGATGTGGCAGGCCAGTACCAATAATACGTTCAGCATTTCTAATAACTGATTCTAATTTCCTAAGCTCATTTTTACTTATGCGACCAAACCAGACTAAAATATGTGTAGTTAATATACTCTCGATTATGGCACGATAAAATGTAATCAAAATATCTATCCTTACGCCATACGATTTAAGTGAACGCAGAAAATACAGTCTCTGACGAGCTTTTTTTAGTATCTCCTCCGTATTCACCTTCCATGATAAGTTATTCATTACAAAAGTGCCTAGCAACTTAAAGGTATTTACCTGCTCTACAACAGATCCATTAATAATAAGTGGGTCTTTTAAGTTTTTGTTATGTCTGAAGTCCACAATTAATTCTTTCGTTTTGCACACATTCAATATCAAGTTGTTGTCATCGCACCATCGCACCATCTCACCACGAGATCAACTTCGTTCCGGTAGCCACTTTCATCATCATTGAGTATCAAACCAGTGACCGTCGTATCATCCGCAAATTTAATAATTCGGGAGTTCTGGTCACGGGCTTTACAATCGTAAGTAAAAAGAGAATACAAAAGCGGCGATAATACACATCCTTGTGGGGTACCAGTGTTTAAAACAACAGCATCTGAATAATTACTCCCAGCTCTAACGATTTGTTTACGACATAGAAGAAAATCCAAAATCCAATCACAAATAGCAACGGGAAATTCGAGGTTCTCCAATAATTTAAAATGTAACTTAGAAGGAATAATGGTATTAAAAGCCGAGCTGTAATCGATAAACAATACACGAGCATAGGAGCCTTTATTTTCCAAATGAGCTAAAGTTTCATGTAACCAAATCGAAATAGCATCTTCCACTGATCGGTTTGCACGATATGCAAATTGAAAAGGGTCAAAATCAGCGGGTAAAAGAGATTTCAAAAAGGTTAAAATGAATCCCTCAAACGTTTTCATTGGTACTGGTGTGAGAGCAACAGGTCGGTAATCATTTAAACAGGATATGTTACCCTGCTTTGGGATCGGGACTACAATCGATTCCTTGAATGATGTAGGCACTTCACACAAGCTCAACGACCAATTATAAATATTCGTATAAACTTCAGCGAGCTGTTCGGCGCATGTCTTCAGTAACTTTGGCGTAATCCCATCAGGTCCAGCAGCCTTCCGTTCGTTTAAACGTTTAAATTTATTCTTCACCGAGTTCTGGCTAATAATGAATGGTGCGGTAACATCCCCGTTCCCTACAGGGGTGGGCTGGCTATTATTTATTTTATCGAACCGCGAGTAGAATTCATTGAGCCTGTTCGGTAACGTTGCGTCATCGGAACCTATTGTCCTCTTGACCCCTTTATAATGCGTAATCGCCCCAATGTTAGCCCATACTTCCTTTGAGTTGGTGGTATCAAACTTTTCCTCAAGGCGATCCTTCTGAGCTGATTTAGCATTTTTGATGGCTTTCTTGAGATCGGTTTTTGCCTGGCGATAAAAGTCAGGATCGATGGCCTTGTTCCGATACGCTACGTCCTTAGCTTTAATTTTAGCTTTGATTGTCTTGTCACACCACGGTTTATTGTTTGGGTATTGCGTAACCGTCTTGCAAGGTATACAAATGTCTTGACAAAAGTTTATGTACGCAGTAACTGTATCAGTAAATGAATGCAAATCATTGCCCTCATTGAATACATCCCAATCTGTGTTATCAAAACAATCTTGCAGCTCATCAATTGCATTACGAGACCATACTTTAATAGTTCTTTTCACAGGCTTTAAGTACTTAAGCTTTTGTTTATAAACAGGAATCAGAAATACCGTGGCATGATCAGAGTCACCAATACTCGCTCGCGAGACAGATTTATAAGCATTTTTGACTTTACAGTAGCAGTGGTCTAGAGTCTTATTGTCACGAGTAGGGCATGTCACACATTGCTTGTATTCAGGCATTGAGCTTCTCAAATTAGCCTGATTAAAATCACCTGCAACAATAGACAAAGTATTAGGATCAGCATTCTCATTCTTGGAAATAATGTCACGAAGGCTCTCTACCGCTAAATTTGTATTTGCACGAGGATGTATATACGCGGCCGTCAAAGTCACTGATGAAAAATCACGTGGAAGATAAAATGGCCGACATTTAATCATTATGTGTTCAATGTCTGGGGTGGATCCTTGGGAAATTATCCTCACATCGGTACACCAGTTGTTGTTGATTAGAAAGCATACTCCTCCCCCGCGAGACTTCCCAGTTATTTGACGATCACGATCATGCCGATAGATAGTAAATCCAGGCGGTTGCAATATAGGATCGGGATGATCTGGAGTTAGCCAAGTCTCGGTAAAGCAATACACGTTACAATCTCTATAGTCCTGTAAATTTACAATTCTAGAGAATATCTCACCGATTTTGTTGTAAAGGCTCCGTACATTAGCCAGGATAATACTAGGTACTGCGGCGTTGTGTTGTCTCCGACGTAGTTTCACTAGTTTGCCTCCTCTTTTGCCTCGCTTACGCTTAGGCTGATACCAATAGGCTTCATTGAACCAATCCACAGAAAAACGGTTGTCACCAAGTTCAGAATCACTATATTCAGAATTATTCCCAGCAGGTCGTAATTGCAACAGTTCCTCTCTTGTATATTGCACCAATGTAGACGATACGGACAATAAAAGGACATAAAACAACAATAAATACACAAGAGCTCGAGTGAACGTGTCGCTATCAATCAGCGCCATCTTTTGTTTATGATTTACGTTCATTTTAAAATTCTCAGAAGGAGTATTTTTTATGTTAAACGAATAACATTGGCGTTTGAAAAAGTATTTTAATTTTGATTTTCTCATTTTAATTAAATATATCATGCAACTAAACTAAATTTTTGAATAAGGAGATTTTTAATTGGATGTAACCATTAGTTGGGTTGAATTATCTAACTAAAACAGACTATTGTTTGTAAATTCGGAACCACACATGCAGATGACCTGACATGTAACGAGGCGTTGGACTAATTACCCGTTCTGGGTATTCTCGTGCTTTCCGGTTCTTGTCGGGATAACATTTCTAAAAGTCCTGTGAATTTTTTTGTCCGACTCGGGAAAACGTGTATTGGGCAGTTGGAATATTAGCTCTATTTAAGTAGTATTTTTCCGTAGACGAAACAATTCTTTATTATGATGTCAAAAAGAGGGCAAGGGGGCTTCCATCCCCCGTGAGCTACGCTGGCTAGTAGGCCTCGGCTGATAAATTCTGTCGGAGTTGGCAGTCGGAATTATGGGCTGTCGGAATAGTCAGCAAAAAGTGATACATATTTGTTTCTTCTCCGAAACT
Organism: Zoroaster sp. YZ-2022; assembly: GCA_029582265.1. Taxonomy (NCBI): domain Eukaryota; kingdom Metazoa; phylum Echinodermata; class Asteroidea; order Forcipulatida; family Zoroasteridae; genus Zoroaster; species Zoroaster sp. YZ-2022. Next base: position 15,116,739 of record CM055835.1, on the reverse strand, counting down.
CGCCACGTCAATTTTCTTCTGTATTATTATTTTTCTATATTACATGATTCTAATACTACATATCTGAATACAAAGTTATAATTAATTTACGTATCTTCATACTTGTATCATTTGTCAATACGGTAAATATAGTCAGGGTTTTCTGTTGTGGGCAAAAAAATATACAAAAATGAGAATCAGTGGTAAATTTCGTATTCATGGACGATTTTACATTGAACAATTAATTACATTTATGAACTTTAAGATAACACAACATAATTATGTATATATTATGAAGCAGAGGTTACCTCCAAAGTATATCATGGCCTAGGTAGTAAATAAAATAACCAATGAGACAGTTTAAGCGAAGGAAGTTATAAACATGACTTGAACATTCACCGATTCCATTATTTCTGTGTTTGTTTAGACTATGTGATTCGTTTACACGTTGCGTGACCTTTAGAGTACCCAGGAGATTTCCCGCCAGGCAAAAGTATTTGCATGCAGTAGATGCAGAGTTTGTACATTTTGTACTTCTCCACATCATAAATATTAAGAATTTGTTTAATATTTAGATGTAATTTGAGATGCCATTTGAGATGTATAGTTCCTATTTAAAAATAAACCATATTAAGAATGTCACGGTTTGCAGATATCTCAAAATATCAGGATTTTTATGGTTTCTTGTCATACACCAGTGTACATTTGGTGGAATATTCTATTAAAAACCAGACATCCTCAAAGTTATCCCCAGACATCATTAATCATCCCTCCAGTTGAGTCATCTGAGCGCAACGGCTCATTTCAATACGTTTCATGACTAAAAATACTTTTCTTTCACGCCAAAATAATTCAATGGGTAGGCCCAGGTTGTTTGTGTTAGGACCTTTCCAAAAATCAGTGTAGGCTATACATCACGTGTACATGTACATATAGCTTCAGACTTCAATTTCGATCCGAAACTTGAAAAAGATGAAAGCGCACCACAATTTGCTGCCCATTTAGATAACGCGCTGGGAAGACATGGAAAAAAATAAACAAAAGTATGACTCCCAAAGTGGATCTCAAAAGTGCTTATCGGTATGTTCCCTGTCATCCCGATGACTTATTTTTATGGCACTAATTCCATTTGGAGATGGCGTGCGCCATGCATTTTTCATAGATTTACTCCGTCTGTCTCTCGTACAACGGCGGATCCAGGGGGGGGGCCAACGGGGGCCCTGGCCCCCCCCCAAAAAAAACCCGAAGCTGTACCCCCCCCCCCCCCCAAAAAAAAAAAAAAAGAAAAGAAAAGAAAAGAAAAGAAGAAAAAAAAAGGGGGAAAAAGAGAGACAAAACAAAACCCCACAACTTTACGCCCCCTCCTTGTGCAGCTAAGTCTTGCTTATACGTTCAGCTTTTGTTAAAGTATGCAAATTACAACACACTGATTGGCTACATGAATGTGTTCATAATCCTACTCACGATCCAACATTGCCACAACATTTGCAATGGTAGTTTGTGCAGTTAAGCCAAGCTGCATTAGACGAGGCGTACACGGTGATTCAATGTATGCATGGCTTATGCACACGCGACTGGTTGTGTGGGGTTTCCATGAGAGAGGATCGCCTGGAGTCTCTCATCCTCCTTCAAGCTCATCGTGACCGTCTCCCAACCACCACTCGGGTTATTGAGTACTTCGCCACAAGCGGTGTCCATCGATTGAACTTTAGTTTCTTGCTTTAACTGATTGTTGTTGTTTCCTCCAATCGCCACATTTTGCCATACAGGTATTTCAACGACCATTATAGGGCTCATATACAGTGGAAAAAGCTAATCTATTTATGAATAATATTTGTCCGCTCAGAGCAACCAGAAGCTAAGCATTTCCGGAAACCCTGCATTAGTCAAGTGGTTAGACCGCAGGACCTAGCCTACAATCACAAGGTTGCGGGTTCAAATCCAAAGCTTATCACTGAAATTTCATACTAAATCAAGTATTGTCGTCTAGACCCACAAAACAAACAAACCCCACCAGAAACGTTTTGCGCTCGCAAATACGCCCCTCCACTGAGCATTTGGCCCCCCCTAAACTTTGGGCCTAGATCCGCCGTTGCTCTCGTATGATGCAACATCGTGGTTGTAATTAATGGGGTCGTTGCTATACCTGGATGATTTTCTCATCAAAATTGAAAATACATAAAAATAAAAGTGAGTGTTCACAGCCAAGTAAGAGCCAGCGATTTGATAGATAGATTCTAAAGCAACGGTTTACTTTCTATTTAAAAAAATAATAAAAAAGGAAAAGGATATCAGGAAACAAACTAACTGAAATCACTTTTAGTAAACTTAAGGGAAATCTTTTCTGTAAATTCACCGTTTCCTTTGAATGCGGCCAAAACAAATCTGTGCAGCTTACCCCGCTACAACACTACTTATCTGGAACAATACACTATGTAAACTCACGGAGGAAGGAAGAGAACTTTCCTTCATGATAAAATGAATGTTATAGTTTTCCTTTCAAGAATTGATTTATTATTATTTAGGAGTCAATCATTTACAGCGATATAAAGCCACTGATCGGTGTAAAAGCAGACTTGAAGTTATTCGTACTAGATTATATCTAACAGTACAACAGGATCCAGGATGGATTTACTGTTTTCTTTCCTACAGGATTTTCATCTGAGCACGCACATGACTACACCCCCTTACATAATATGCTGCACACTTACAAAAAAACAACTCACCCACACACACACACACACCCATTGCATTGGATTACAGGCAGTGACCTCACGCCGTACTGGCTCCCGCGCGAGATTCAAACTAATTCGCCTTCAAACAAACCTTGGGTGAAGGTGCGAACTGAAGGGTGATTAACTTGCTTAACTTTTTTCTTTACAAACCCCACTCATATGGGGTTGTCACATACACTGTAATACTAATATTTACAAAAGTGTGTTCTTAATGAGCTGAGTAACTGATGAATATTCATTCATATTTTCCACCTCAAGTCAAATCAAAATAACAAAAGTCAATAACTGCAATCAGAATGAGCTTAAGGGTAAACCACCGATCATAATTGAATTGTAGAAAAACAATACATAAAATGTAAAACAAATATAATTTTAATAAAACTTTCCAATTTATTCCAATAAAATCCTCCACATACTAAAACCCTTAACAAATATCAATTATGTAAAAAACCTCCACATATTCTAAAAATTAAAACACAATTTTTTAAAGTTCTGAACTTAAAGGATCCGTGACATACCAAGTTATGATGGCGTTATTTTATAGGTGATAATTAAAAAACACTAAATCAAAAAGAAAAAACGAGTTTATTACCCCATGTCTATTTAAAAAAAAAAAATTCATTTAAAAATATTACCCCTTCGGAACGCCCACAAAAATTCCCGCTGGCTCATGAATATATGACGTCATGCGCGTGACGTAAACGGGGTAAGGAAAGCGGGGACTAAATGGACTAAATATAAATATAAATATAAAAAGGCATTTATATAGCGCCTTATCAAAAAATGGCCAAAGCGCTTTACAAAACTTACGCTACCGACTTAAAGTAAAATACAATCTTACACTACTGCAATACCCTACAATCTTACAAATACAACAAACAGAACAAAGAAAAAAAAACACCAAAACAAAGCACGAGGCAATCGTAAGGCGGGGAAGCTACATTTTTGGAAACAGATGAAATTTGAGGGCCTTCTTAAAACTTTGAGTCGTGGTACATTGGCGAACAGAGGCAGGTAGAGAGTTCCAGAGGCGGGGAGCGGCTGCATAGAAAGCCTTATCTCCAACAGTGCGCTTGGTTCGGGGAATGTTGAGAAGAAGTGTATCGTCACCTGACCTTAGATTGGATCTACTCGGGATGTACTGAGTGAGGAATTCGGCCAGATAAGATGGAAGTTGTCCATGGAAACTTTTAAAGGTGAATAACATAAGTTTAAAGATTACCCGAGCGTCAACTGGTAACCAATGGAGCTCTCTAAGGAGTGGTGCAGATGGTTCTCTTCTATCAGATCTAAAGACAATTCTAGCTGCCCTGTTTTGCAAAGTTTGTAACTTTTTACGATCTTTTGCTGGTATGCCATAGAGTAAAGAATTTGCATAATCTAAGCGAGATAAAATCAGTGACCGGACGAGGTGATGGCAGCTGTCAACGGTAATATAGCGACGTATTCTGTAAATATTTCTAAATGGTGCTCATTGTCAGTATTTGTCAGTATCAATACTGTACTTAGGTACAGACGACAGCTAGTCGTTTGTTAACCCCAGCGATTCCTTAACTCCATTTAAACACAGTAATGTTTGTCAAAAATATCAGCCAGAATTCAAAACATTTTCGGAACACAATAATTGCTATTGTACACTCACGGTGAGCCATTAATAAAACATCTCTTCAGAAAGAATCAATTGTGTGTATTGCCATCTGGTCCTTTCTCAATGCTAATACAAATATTAAAATTAACATATAAACATATATTAACATACAGGCATTTCCAACTGTTATGATTATTTTTGAGGGATCATTCATACTGTACTATTGACTCAACATGTAGGCTATTAATATATAAAAATGAAAGATGATATTGCTATAATGGCGATCAGACTTAGGCCAATGAAAGCTGATTACTAGTTTCTCGTCAGCGCCCGCACGTGATTTTGGCCCCGCACCAAAAAATTTCATTATGCCAAAATTTCATTATTTTGCAAAACATTTTTGGGAAAATCCGGAAAATCCGACGCAAACTACTCCCAAGCTAAAAGGAACCATTCCGATTGCGCGGTCGATGTTTTTGCAGCTTCGCTGTATCATGCAACATACCGGTCGTGCCCACCTTCCATACAGCTGGGCCCATGGGAAGCGCTGATCTGCCTAGTACGGTGGCCCACAACTGTCACGGCAAAAGCAAAAGCGTCACGGCAAAAGCAAATTCCCCACGGCAAAAGCAAAAGCGTCACGGCAAAAGCAAATTCCCCACGGCAAAAGCAAAAGCGTCACGGCAAAAGCAAAAGCGTCACGGCAAAAGCAAATTCCCCACGGCAAAAGCAAAAGCGTCACGGCAAAAGCAAATTACCCACGGCAAAAGCAAAAGCGTCACGGCAAAAGCAAATTACCCACGGCAAAAGCAAATTACCCACGGCAAAAGCAAATTACCCACGGCAAAAGCAAATTCTCTACGGCAAAAGCAAATTCTCCACGGCAAAAGCAAAAGCAAATGACTGGTAGCCAGTCATCATGGTTCACAAGGCCGACAGAACACGTACATAATTACATGTAGTACATATTTACATGTACATATGTACATGTACAGTATGTATCGTCCGCCGTATATACCATGACCACCGCGGGCATTCAAGCTTGACATTTTGAACCTCTTACTTCGGTGGGATGGTTTTTTAAAGCAACTGCGGGCACAACTTGAGCAATGCCGCCATTTTTTGCTCAAGCTGTGGAAAAGGTGGGTAATTTAAACAGGTGTTAATTATGTAAACATCTTTTCAAGGTACATGTGGCTACATCATCACGATTTACTTTACACTATAGCCTACCACTAGCACTATCATGACTAGTCTATAGCCCAGTATAGCCTAGGCCTACTAAAAAAAAACTAACGTTAGGCTAGGCCTACAATTCGTTAGTGACTAGTCCAAGTACTACGGGCTCAGAACTGGGCATGAGCATGGTCGTACTGTATAAAAAGTGTCTATTAAGTTAATCTGAGCAACTGGGACTCAAAAACTGGCATGAGCCAGTGAAGTCCAAGTCAATACTGTACCAAAAATTGTCTTGACTCTAGTAAAGTAGTAAGTACATCAGTCACAAATGCCTTCAATTTCAAGTCACAGAAATGACCATTTGGCACTGGTTTCTGTGTCCTGTGAGCAAGTAGGCCTTTAAGGATCATAGAAGGTGATAGGCCTAATAATACTATTCTTACCCGCTCAAAAAGTGAAAATCTAGGCCCAAAACATGCAAAATGGCGGAGCAGTTAAATGTAGAAATTGCATTTTTTCACTATTGCTCCACCATTTGGAACCTACTTTTTCACTTTTTGCACATGTCGGAACACAAGGATATTATAATTATTACCTTCTATGATCCATACTTGTTACTAGGAACAATCTTCAATGTTGCAACTGGTCATTTTCTGGGACTTTTGGAGCGAGACATTTGCTATGTAAGTAATAGATAATGTTTTGTACAGTATTGGCTTGGACTCTACACTGGCTCAAGCTGGTTTTTGAAACTGGTTCCTAATACTATTAGCAAGTAAAGATTATACTAACCCTGTGTCCATACCCTTGCAAAAGTGAGAAATTAGGCAAAAAATAGTAGAGCAACAGTTCAGAAATGGCACACATTGATGATTGACTGCCATTTTTCTATCATTTCTTAGCCATGTATGGCCTAATTTCTCAATTTTGGACACAAGTATGGACACAAGGATAGTATTAAACTATTATTATCTTCTACAGTGTTCATTCCTTACATGCTGCTAGGAACCAGCTTCAGTGTTGCCACTGGTCCTTTCCTGGGACTTTTGAGGCAAGGCATTTTTAGTACAGTATGACCTTGGACTCTATACTGGCTCATGCCAGTTTGTGAGTCCAAGTTCTCAGACTAGTAACAAGTAAGGATTATAGAGGATTAGAAATAGTTCAAATTGATTGTTTTGTACATCAACTATTGTTATGGTGCCTATCTTTAAGGGTGACACTAAAGTCATACTTCATGCCATATATTTGGGGTATATGATTTGTAAAATACCTGACAAACCAAGTATTCTGAGGAATTCACATTGTCTAGTAATACACATGCAATGACAGACTGTTCTTGGCTTACATTACAAGTGCGTTGGTATTTTTCATTCAAGCAGAACACACTAGATCTACAGATTAATAGTATAATATTATATGAAACCCAAAACTTTAAGAATGAAAAATTCAAAGTCTACAGTTTTATTAAAGCACAGCAAGAAAAGAACAATATTCTCTGAAATACACTAACTTTAAATCCTTAATTCTCTCAGAGCCTTAACTCAGCCACTACTGCACTAGCATGTATACTCATGGTCTAAACCGAAGATATCTCTGAGGCATGTGTCCCCAACCCTAGGGCACATGGGTGTCACCTTACATCACTTACCATGAATAATGTATGAGGACAGTGCAAAAGTGCCTGGTCACACATGCAAGCTCAGGAATTAAAACATTGATAAACTATGGTTCAATTAGATTTCTTACAACAGACGATTTGCAACTTGCAAGAAATGGTAATCCCATATGAAAACTTTACTTTTACTGGTGAGGTTTGTTAGGCAGTTTACATACCTTACGCCAAATATTTTGGTATGCAATGACCCTTGGCTTTAGTCAAATTTCACAAAATATATTTGCATTAATTGTTATGCAGTGGTATTTACTTAAATAGTACAGCAATTCTTTACTGACAGTGTACATTTCACTGTACTTTTGCACTAGCTAACTTGACATTTACTTTTCCATTAATTTTCAGGAGAAGTTAGTTACATGCTACTCTTACAAATTATTGTCTGTTTCTTCTGTTTATTTAGAACGGACTTCAGTGGCTGAAAATTTTCAAGACAGACCTATGCCAGGTAAGAAACAAATGGGAGAGGTAACCTGAACTTGCCAATTTTGGGAGCTCAGAGTGAGCATGAAGGAAGGAGTGTTCCAACCTGTGAAAGTTTTAGTTAACTCATTTTATTGCAATATATGAGAAAATGGTAAAGTATGTTTACATCTGTAATTGTTTTATTAATTTTGTCTATGAAATTTATACTTCGTTGAGACGTGAATTAATTTTTGTAGATTTGATAATTTGTTTTTACTAATTTCTCAAAAAACAATATAAATACATCAGGTAGAAATATTTCAAGTCAGGTTTCCTATCATCAACTTAACACCCATTCAGTACGGACCAATAGTGTATTCAAGGGGCTGTAAAAAAATTGTTCCATCTCTCACCTCACACTTAGCCTTACCAGTATGGCAGAAAATAAAATATTTAGCCATAGATTTTGATAACTTGGTGTGTATAATAACAGACAAATATTTCATGTGTTTATTACTCATGTAGGAATTTATCCAAGAGATGGATGACCACAAAGTGAGCCATCATAAGCTACTTGAGCAAGCAGTTCAGACAGTGTTTCCATCACATCCAACCTATAAGCAGGAAAAACAACGAAAGAGAGCCCTGCCTCAAAAAGACCCTTCCGTGCTGATTTCATGTCTCAACCACCACAAAAGAAAATTCCATCTGACCTTGTCTTGAATGAACATGAGTACAGTGCATTTCCTGATATTGTTGAATAGCAACTAGCAAAACCAAGTGGTTTATGAATAAAATTATTACATAATAAAAAATTTTATAATCTAAAATCATCAACTGTTCTACTTATTTCCCAAATGTACATGTAGACCGCATTCCTTTTATGTTTCGGCAATTCTTAGCTGACCCCCTCATGATGTAGCCCATTATACCCCCTTTCAAATGATGCCATTTTCATATTAATGGTACTGTCCTTGGAAAATATGTGGCGCCGCTGTGATTTAGAACTTCTTTAGTTCTTCACTATCTTTTATCATTTAATTAGTCATTTATAAATACATTTAATTGTATATATATATATATTTATTTCTCCCAGAAACAATGTAAAAGTGGGATTCTTTCTGTTGACTGAGCGGCTACATAGATTTATCTATCTAATCTGTCTATTGGGGGACAGAGGCAAATTGTGCTGTGAATATTTGTTGAGTTGGTTTACACTAAATACATTAATTTCTTAATTAAATTATGTATTATATATATTTTTTATATTTAATTATTTATTGGCGTATTGATTAATTAATTTATAGAAAAACTATTTCAACATTTTTACAGGCCTGTGATTTTCAGTAGGCCTAATTTACAAATCTCCTTTTCCTCAAGGAAAGAAACAAATATCCGGTATTTTTCCAAACCTCTAGTTTCTTTGTTGGGATATGGACAGTGTGTAGGCCTAATCCTACAATATTAAATATTAAGGGCTTTGTCCTCTGCCCTCTAACCCTCAGTCCCACTACCCATTTTTCAGGGTTCTTTATTTTTGCCAATGTATATTTTTAATTTTTTTTTATTTATTGATTTATGAATTAATTTTATAACATGTTTATTCATTTTGCTTTAAAAAAAATCACAGGTAGGGAAGGGCAGGCCTGCTACAATGATTGTTTTATCAAAATTTGTTGAATATAAATAAGAATATTTATTTTGATGAAGATGTCAAATGATCTCTGTGTCTCAATGTTTGGTGTACTTTGTAACTTACAATCAGGAAATAGGTTTTACTGTGACTGTTGGGATAGTGAGCGACAGTAGCGCGGGCAAAGTGTTTTAACCGAGTGTACATGTATTACATACCGGGGATACTTGGGCGAAGAGAAATTATAATTTTAAAATGCATTTTCTACCATTTTATTCGGTAAATTAATCAATGTTACCGACTATCTTTCATTCAGGTCAAAACAAACGAAATAATTCATAAAAATCAACTTTAAACGGCCCCCCGTTTTTCAGAGACAATAGCATAACGCGCTATTTTGTGGGCACATCCGGGCATTTCACATTCATTTTGCCCACTTTGAAAATGGCGGCCGTGTCTCCACAGTGGCATCAGGGTGCACCCCACTAAATAAACTCCCATAGTAAACAGTGCTAAATACAAAATATTCAAAAATCATTAAAAAATACTTAGAAGTCCCAGTTTTTAAAACCAAAAGAAAAAATATTGATCGATATATAACCTTTTATATTCTTCTCTATTTACTTTCTAAAGTCCAGGTTTCCAGGGAGTTATTCTCATCCCAATGAAAACCACCCTCTACAGTAGTGAAAACGTCCACACTGAAAAGCAGCCATTTTGGAAAAAGGCCTTACGCTTGAAATCAAATTAGGACCACTTTTTCAGGGCCTAGTGTGTCCAAAATACTCACAGTTGGAAGCCAAGGACCCCCAGGTTATGATAGTGGGCCATTTTTACACAATCCATCAAATGAATGGGCCTCAAATCTTTGTTTTTCAGAAAAATTTGAGGGCATACACTTTATGATAAATAGCTCGGCGCATGAATTCCTCACTATTTAGTGGGGTGCACCCATCACGGCTCCGATCCGTAACGTACACGACAGCGACTGGATGGAGGCTCTAGTTCTTATATTAGATAACTCTATGGATCAACCGCACCACCGGGCGTGCTGACCATTTTACACATTAACTATCCCATAGTTCACCGCGACCAAATTTGACCTTTAACCCGTATAAATGGGAATTTGCTTTTGCTATTGCCGTGTCGAATTTGCTTTTGCCGTGGGGAATTTGCTTTTGCCGTGACGAATTTGCTTTTGCCGTGGGGAATTTGCTTTTGCCGTGACGCTTTTGCTTTTGCCGTGACGCTTTTGCTTTTGCCGTGAGGAATTTGCTTTTGCCGTGGGGAATTTGCTTTTGCCGTGACGCTTTTGCTTTTGCCGCGAGGAATTTGCTTTTGCCGTGACGCTTTTGCTTTTGCCGTGAGGAATTTGCTTTTGCCGTGACAGTTGTGGGCCACCGTAGCCTAGCCTAGCTTCACAGATTTGCGAAAGAAAACCCATGGCATGCAGGGTATATAGTGTACATGCAGCTGGTGCAGGGTATATAGTGTACATGCAGCTGGTGCAGCCGCTGAGAGCCGCGGAATGACGTTCACAGGTACGGTCACACAAATTGCAACCTCGTTTCCAGATCGCATACTATGTGTGCCCGGCCTATCCGGGTCGTGTATTGTCGCCGTGGTACGAGGTTGGTATTGATCGATCGTTGTCATGCCTTCATCTGTTTCAAAATGGCAGTTTGTGTATGTGTATGGGTTGCATTTTTCCTTGATGAAAAATAATGAATAATGAATAATGAAAAAAAAAACTCACCAAAATTTGATAAATGGCTGACGAGAAACTAGTAATCAACTTTCATTGGCCTTAAGGATCTTTAATTAAACTTGATAAGATTCTGCAAACGTTCCATTCAAAGTGGATCAGACTCTAACATAGGGCTGAATAACAGCCTGTTCTCCACCGTGATCTATATTTATGTCGTCATGATCGTGGTTTGGACAAAATTTCACTATCGGATGAATCTAATGAATCCATTTGAGCAAACGTGAATACTAACTGCAGCTTAACGTTACACATGTAGCTTCGCGTTGCCAGGCCAGGACCGTGAGAAGCGTTCTTCGCTTTCCTTACCCCGTTTACGTCACGCGCATGACGTCATATATTCATGAGCCAGCGGGAATTTTTGTGGGCGTTCCGAAGGGGTAATATTTTTAAATGAAAAAAAATAATTAAAAATAGACACGGGGTAATAAACTCGTTTTTAGGTGTTCTATTTTTTACAGCATGTTCACTGTGACATATAATTATTTTCACATAAATTAGAACTTCTCTGAAATTTCTCTGCAATGATAGACCAAAGAATAAAAAAAATTAAATACAAAAACAAAAAACAAAAATGTGTTGGTTCATGACCAGTGGCAGTACATGCCATCACCAAGAACTTGGGGGGAGGGGGGCAGACATTTTATTCCAAAATTACCGATTCCAATGACAACCCTTGAATGTCACCCATTCTGAACTGTCACTAAATCGTACATACAGAGCGTACATTTATTATAAATGCAGATTGATTCTGTTTTCTTGTCAACAAACGATCATGGTTGGGTTCATTTACACTGAAGTCATTTCACTTGTTACATGTGTAAGACCATGTACACTCATTTCTAGATTGGTTACAAGTATAGGTTATAAACAGGTCAACAAAGTGGTTTAAATTGATTGTTGGGGAGGGAAGTGTGTAACCACAAAAGTCAAGTCATGAAACCCAACAGACAGTTAAAATAAATATGTATTTCATTGTTTTATTAGCAATTTACAAGCACCCATACAACTCTTTGGTTAGTTCAATGTCTAACAATTTATGTACAAAATGGCATCTGATCTTTAGGTTGTAATTCTGTAGTATGGATGCAGCTACAGACAGTTTGCCAATCATTTGTACAACCTTGAAAATGTAAAAATCAATATAGAATTTGTTTTCAAATTGTATACATTATTTTGTAATTATTTGCAGTATAGGTGAAAACAAAGACAGTTTATAAGCATGTCACAATAAGGAGATGCTTGATTACAGTGTCACTATCATTGTCAATTGATCATTATATTTTTGTTATAAACTTAACCTGAAAGTGAAGTATATTATAAATAAAGATTAAGATTAATTTTGTACAAGACTAATAATACCAAGAGATAAATACCAATGTTGGCTTCATTTAAATCTAAAATTGAAAGGTTTTTCCATAAACAAAGTGAAAAGGGCAACCAATTATCAGATTTGATCCAGTGGATATAATTACATTTAATTTTGTTTGAATTGGGAATTATTTACTTTTTGACAAAAACTCTTCTGCGGGGGGCAGTGGAAGATGGAAAGCACGGATGCAAGCTTTCTTCCAACTTTATCATGTAGTAGTTATAAGCTTGTTTTCTAATGAAAGGCTAATTAGCTGAAGGAAATATGGTCTTCCATGCTTCAGTGTCTTCAGTAACCCCAAACTCCCCCAAAACAATTTAACCCACACTTCCTGCTCTTTGAATTTGCAGCCAAGTTTAATCCAGTTACTATACATGTAGTCCCCTTCTATCCTAAATCAACTTTGTGACTTTATGCCTATAATAACGTTGAATAGGTTGATCTGGCTACCTACAACCCTGGCAAACTATTTTCATATGAGTGATTTTTAATGTTGATTTATCATCTAGCATGGTTTTTGAAAAGCATGTGTTGGGCTAGTGTCGATATTTAAAATAAAAAACATTGTGTTCCAAGTCACACTTGTTAATTTCTAATTTACTGCTTAAATCTCAACATTTCCAAGTTCAACAGCCAATATCTCAAGAACTAAATGACATATTAGAAAACGAAAAACACAATTAAATTCCCTACATTAATAGCTTGTAATTCTTGTGAAATGAGTTACCATAAATTCTTGCCAATGGTCCAATTAGTGGCACACGAAGTAACGATTTTTACAAATTTTAAAAGGTCATATCTCATAGCTTCAATTTAATGTATAAGTTGACAAATTTGTTATTTTTTCATAATCATGAGGTCATATATGACCTTCAAACCACCTAATGTGACCTTTACTTCCTGTCCAAACAGGAAGTTCAAATTCAACACATTCTAACGCAAAATTGATATGTCTTTTGAATATGAAATTGATATTGTTATTATAAAAGATGATAAACCCTTGCACAATATGATATTGACATCATCGATGATAATTTGATTGAACCGGAAGTTGACTCGAACACCGTGTGTTTGTTCTAACAAACACTTAAGCTCTAGTTTCTTTTTGATTTAGTGTTTATTAATTATCACCTATAAAATAACGCCATCATAACTTGTTATGTCACGGATCCTTTAAGACAGATATAATAAAACAAATATAGTAATACTACTACAAATATTTAAATCCATATTGAAAGGTGCATAATATATAAAAAGGACACATCCAAGTATCTTCAAGAGCTTATCCAGGTGGTGGGGTGGGGTGGGAGGGGGGGCAAAGACCCCCAACTTTTTCCAAAAGCTGCCGACCCTCCGTCAGTTGATTTTGGAAATTAAAAGGTTACTCACAACTGCATCTAGTCAGAATACTTCACAATCTTGGTCCTAAAACACTCATGTTGCGCATCATAGAGTGCCTTGAATCAAGACTTTTTTGGGGAATAATGAGATAGTTCATAGGGTTCATTTGAGTAGCTTCCCGGGTTAGACGAATGTTTGAGTAGCTCATGCCGTCTCTCGGGGGACTGACCAGGGTCAACCTCTAGTACCCTGCTCGCAAAGTTTTCTTTGAAAACTTTCTGAATTTCTGGCACTTTCCAGTGCGGTAATGTCATGGAGTTTGACATATTTTAACAAAGATTTGTTTTGTATCAACCCGAGCAGTAACCTGGGAATATTTGTTTTGATCAACTCGTTTATGTACATGGAATAAAAGTAGTTCCGGTTGGGCTGTCCCATGATGCATTGAATGCTATAGGGATAAGTGGTCATTTGAGAAGATCGTTGTTGTGTCGGTCTCTTAAGTGTCTGACCCAAATTTACTCAGAGAAGCTACCTAAACACACCCACCCATTACATTTGAGTAACCCGTTACATTTGAGTCCCAACACGCATCCTTGCATGCCTTGGATAACTCTGGCAATCCAATGAATATTGAGATGCCTGCATCAGTATTATGGCTGCTCCTATTTCACAATTTCTTCAGTCTTATGGGGTAGTTTAACTCGCTGGGCAAATGTCTCAGCTATCAGAAGGGGAACTAGGAGGGTTGCTTCCCCATAGACCTAAAGGCGAGAGAGGGAGATAGGAGGATGTGATTATGTTGGAATCTAATAGACCTTGACTATGCCGTGGCCATCTTTGTAAGATTCCCTGTATACGCAATCATGATTAAAAGGTGCAGATTCTCAATGCATGAAAGGGGCCAGACTATTTTACTTTCCAGCCTCATTTTTGGTCAAGTAAACAAGATGGCTGAACCATATACAATAGTATTGTTCCTGTTCTTGTTCATTCATGTCCATGTCTTCAGTTTCTTTGTCTTTCTTGTTAATTATATTGTTTCTTGTAAAAATTAATAAGAGAATAAAAGTTTAATGTAGGTTTTGAGGCTTTGCATGGTGGACATATTGTTGAGTTCTTACGGGTACACCATGTAAAAATCTCTTCTTAGAAGAAGCGATGGCTCTGATTAAAGCCAGTTGGTTTGTTCTCAATGTTTTGACTAGTGTGTTCTAGCCGTCGTCAGGAGAATAAAAGTTTGTCGCTAGGTCTTTACTGCAGAATAAAGACTAAAGGGCCTTGGCCATAGTATTAGCCAGAGGGGTGTCTGGGTGTCTTTTAGATACCCCGTTTCAATTTTGGACACCCTATTTACATGTTAAAGTATTGTAAGTGAACAATTTGGACACCCTGTTTTGAAATTTCCAGCAAATTTGGACACCCTGGTTCTACATCCTGGCTAATTGGCCTTGGCCACAGGCGAGCCGAAGTCGAAGTCCTTTATCAATCGTGGCCATGACCCCAAGGTCTTTAATTATCCTGCTGAAAAGTGTCACACTTGTATTTCCATTCATAAATGCTCATTTCAATTTCCTTTTCAAAATTTCATATTTGTGTTGAATAAGAGCCAGAAAGGAACTGACAGATCCACCTTTGCGAATGGATGAAATCCAAACTTAGCCCATGAGTGCAGCCACATGACGTGAATATAAACTTCTAAACTCCGGTTGGAATGTTATCAATAAAAACAAATTCAGGAGTTTGTTTTACTTCACCTTGACCGGTGATGCAGTGGCCTTGATTTTACCCCAGGAGATGGCCTCGTCAGGTCTAGCCCCAGAGTCTGAGCCGTCAAATTCAGTAGCAGTGTTTAGAAAGACTGAAAAGTCTGCACCATTCCTCTGAAGAAAAAATGAAAAAATAAATAAATAAAAAAACAAAAACAATATTTAAGAATTTAAAAGCAGAATGAAATTGTTGACCAAGATGGTCAAAAACAGTCAACCTGAAATTTGTAAAGTTAGCCACCAAGATGTTTTGCCTGGAGAATGTTTGGATTGAGGTCACAGAATGACTCCCACCCCCTCCCCTTTTTAAGGGTGAAAATGTGGTCAAATATTTTGTTTTCACGCAAATTTCCCCCTTGGCTACGTGCCTGAATAATTTTGCCTAGTACTCTTTTGTCTAGCCAATTAAAAGCATCATTAGCAGTCCAGTGTCCTGAAGCCTGACAAATGGTGTTACCCATAAAACTAATCTTTCTTCATTAAACCTAATCTATCCTATCCAACATGCAAAGCTTCAAATTACATTTAACTACAAACAAGTTTTGACTAACATTCACAAATTATTTTAAAAGTGGACCATGTGATCAAGATGCTAATTATCAAACCGAACCGATAATGCTAAATAATTTGGTTAATGAAAATTACTGAGTGTTATGTGAAATGCTCTATAATATATTTCTTACCATGAGGTTGGCATTGCAGATGTGATGTTTAATAAGTCCTCCTCCGAGGATAATTAGCCCTGAATGTAATGCAAAACATGCCTGGTTGTTCATCAGTCGAATATCTGACAGCCACAACAAGAGAGAGAAAAAAAGGAATAGAAGTGACTGCATTATTTATTAAAAGGACACTATCGTCACAATCCGAGCAGACTTTCAACAGGGCATGGAATCAGTGTCCTAGTTTAAGATGAATACAGTGACTGAAAATTACTAGCTCATTTATGCAGCAGCAACGGTAATATATCATGTGGGGTGTTTTTTTCAGTCACTAAGTTAATCTAAAACTAGCACTCTGATTCCATGCCCTGTTGATCGTGACGATATTGCCCCTTTAAAAGGAAGGTACAACTTTGGTTATAACCAGACTATCAAATTAACAAAAATCCTCTGAAATTAGTTTCTTTCCTCTTGGAGAAAACAATAAATGTTGTGTTGAATTTACAAAACATTTTGGGATTGCAACGTTTTGTAAAACATAAAAATTAAACAATCATGCGATAGTTTTTCATTGTTTTCTCAAAATTGTGAGCACCTATTGTGATGACATTTTCACACATTTGTTTTGATATATTTCTTGAAATCTAGATAGAGGCTCTCTGAATGGATTTGAAAGGCTAAATGCATTTAAACTGTACATGTAATGTGTTTTCTGCACTGTTATCTGGTTTGGTCTGGTCAGACAACTCGCTTGCAAAATGTACTGAACTTCTAGGAGAAAAGTCAGAGAATCTCTCAACCACGTAAATGGTTATGGTTTTTAATAGTTTGGTTATTTAAAAAAAAAAATTGAGGGGGTGGGGGGGGGGGGGGGTGGGGGGTGGTGTATCACCTTTGACAATATCAAGTACCAGTCCTGGATTCTTGTAGGAATGGAAGTACAACATGTCACCAATAGAACCATCCGTTATTGCTGGGCTGAATACAGGAATGTTGTTCTGAAAATTGAACAAAATAAAATATATATGGACAAATCTACCAAAAGAAACATTTAGACATCCTTTTTTCAAAGAACAACAAAATAATGTGGATGCCCTTTTTTCAAAATCTCAGAGAATACTGTGACATGAAAGCTTCCAAATTTCCATCTTTGATTATTTACCTTGTAAGCCCAGTAATATACCGATTCAGGATGGTTGATTTCTTTGCCTAGCCTGGAGATCATACGCGATGGCGTCCATAGCACTCCCTGAAGAGATGAATTATATAAAAAGTTGTGAACCAAAATAGAAATCTGCTTGGACATTTATTTCATTTGAAAACAAAGTTTAACACTCTGATGGATATATTAGTCAATAATAAATGGTCATTGAAAAAAACAAAAAACTAAAAAACATGTGGTCAATGTGTGCTGCCCTCTTGTGTTTGTTTAACCCTTACAGTGAATGGATTGATGATTGATGGCTTGTCACAAAATGTCACGTCACAAAATTTCAAATTTGTCACATAAATGTCTCAAATGTCACAGAATTTTTGGCACCTTTTGCACAGAACGTCACATCAGTTTTGCCTTTGTCACATTTGATTGGCATAGATTAAAACATCATGACCAGTTGACCGGTGATACTCATGTCTGTTTCATGAAAAATGGAACCACCACTAAAATGCAACATCAGATTACACTCTGTGTAAATCTACACTGAAGACTCGAAAGTACAAAAGAAAAATCAGGATTGCCCAAAGTGCCTCTGAAGTATAATCAAACTAAAGATGTTACATTGCCCACTAGCCTCAGGATAGTGAATGGATCAATAGTAAGGCTATCACCTAGCAAAGTTGTTTGTCCAAATTTCTGAGGTTTTCAAGGAAATTTTTCATTTTATTTGTTCAGTCATCTACATTTGGAGCTGGAATGTGCCAGAATGTCAGACAATTTTTAATACTTCTGTTTATGTTCCTTTTGTCACATTTTGTCACAAAATTGTCAAAATGTCACAGAATGTCACAGATTTTTGGTCAATGAAATTTTGTCACAAAATGTCACCATGTCACAGATGATCCATTCTCTGCCCTTACTACCCCAAGTCCATAAAAATCCACCGCTGATTATGGTGGATTCAGTACTGTACATGTATAGCCCAGCAAATTGAGCATGCAGCCATGTGTACCAAATCCATCACAGTCCACCAGCTGCTTTTGTTGGATATAGGACTCTGTATAGCCAAGCCATGGATGCTTTGCATTTGCCATTGTACCAATTCCATCAAAGTCCAACAACTGGGCGACTTTTTAGTGTATCTCGATTGATTTTAGCAGATTCAGGAAGGTTTCTAGCGAAAATGCATAGGGGGTTAGGATTAAAGAAAGTTAGCAGCATATACAGTGCTGAAGTAATGACTTATTTAACCCTTTCATGACCATTGTCAATTTTTGTTGACAACAAGTTGGGTACCCTTTGTGACTCTAGTCGAACAAGGTCACCAAAACCTTTTGTTCCTTCTTTGCAGTACATACCTAACATGGTTGGATAGACTGATAGGATCTCTCTAATGGTGTAGGCCAGGGGGCCAACTTGCTGTCATTGATCATCTCACAAAGGATTTTTTTTCAAAATCGGCCCATTATGAGGTGCTATTTTAGTTTGAGGACTTGAATACAAGTCTGGGATGCACATTGGTGTGCAATAATGTGTGAATTCATGTAGGTTTGGGCAATATCAAATTTTTTTCATCCACGATATATCGTCAAACATATATTGCGATTTTTGATAATATCGTGATTATTTTTTTCCACGGATGAGTGTTTTAGAGCCGATAATAACAGGGATGTACCCATATCTACAAGCATCACAATAAATTGCCAGTGCTTGAGAGACCTGAGAGACACGTGCAATAGCTGTTCACAAGTGCACCATGGCCATTGGCAAATTTGTTTGCATAATAATTATGTGGGACGGTTACTGCGTCGTGCGTCGCAATCAAATCATCAGCCCGAGTTCACGTGATTCACATCCCACTTAACTTAATCCGTCCCAACACTTAATACGTCTGAATAGATTTCTTTGAGTGGTGGTGGATTTTAAACAACGCCCTGCAAGGGAGCTCCTTGGTGATCTGACAGTCGGCTTACCACAGAAGTTCAGTTTTGTTTCTCACTTCCGAAAGCTGAAAAGACTTCCCCCAAGTTTTTTTCCATGGAATTTCTGACCTGACTGACAATCAAATATTTTTTTTTTAATCGTGATATATTGTTTTACTTCGCGAAATGTTTTTTCATCGCGATATATTTTTTTCATAGTGATTTTCAGATATCTCAATAATTTGAAAAGTTCTCGATATCATAATCGAAAAGAAAAATACATGTTATCGCCCAAGCCAACATTCATGCATGGCCGGGCCATGGAAAGGTTAATGATGGCTTGCATACACAGGACCATTTTGAACCATTCTGTATGTGTTGTAATCATTGACGAAATAATGACAGTGTAACGTCATACTTTCGGCACTCTTCTCTATGTGATGTTCAATGAGAGACACTATTGAACAAATTCTAAAAATAAAAATTTAAAGGGAAGGTACAACAGCGGCAATTACCAGATTATCAAACTAACAAATTATTGTAAATAAAATTAATTGGGTTAAAGTTTGTACATGTATCATTCATCCTACAAAATTATTCTGTCTGAAGAACATTCCTCATGAATTGTTTTGTCTAGTTTACAAAAAACTGCTGGGCAGTAACTTTTTGAAAACATACAAATCAATTACAAACAACTTTTATTAACAATGTTGTACCTTCCCTTTAAAAGATTTTGGAAAAAAATAATCTGTACATCAAAGAGTTTAACAGTAGCAATGTCAATTTAGTGATTGAATATTATTATTAAGATTTTGTTTGTTTGATTGATCTCAACATACTTGTGTTTTTTGCTCGTTTAACATCTGGTCAAAGATTGGCATGATCCAGTCTTCAAACATGCAGTAGTTGTCGTTGGGAGACAGAAGATTACCGATCCGATTAATCCCCTTGGACCGGAGGTCTTTGCCAGGCAGTCGGAAGTCCCCCAGGAAGGTAGGCGCAAGACACTTGATGAAATCCTCTTCTATCCCGCCGGCAGTGGTAACTATGACGTCAACCTAAACAGATAACTTGTCATCTTAATTTGGCTTTTCATGTGAAAAACAAGGCATGGTATTACCTATAGATGCCATTCTCAAATTACATACGTGATTTACATAGTTTTACATCAAACTTCCTTGGTGTTAAAGGAACAATATCATCTTGATCAGAGCAGACATTTGACAGGGCATGGAATTGATGTTTGAGTTTTAGATGAACTCGGTGACTGAGAAAAATACCCAACGAGCACGCACTGGCCTAGATAACAGGGTGTACAACGGTACGCAGGAAACCAGAGACTTTTTTTGGCCTAATAGGCACTCTACATTTATGCAGGTCATGTGACCGATTCTTCAGCCTTGCCAAGAGTGGGTAGGGAGTCTGGGGAGTAGGGCAATAACTGGATAGGTGTATTTTAAGCAGTACACATCTGAATTCTGGTGAAGAAATTTCCCACCATTTCATCGTTCATTGACCGTTGAGCTTTTGGTTGAATGACATGGAAATGACAACAAACAGTAAGTCAAATCACTCTCATGATGATATGATATGTGCGCAATAGTATGACGACTGTTCGCCGTGGTCAGAAAAAATTCCATGCTCTTCTAACCTCTTTCTCACAGTGGATCAAGGAATATTTGAATACCAATACTGCTCGAAAATAAATAAGTGATAAGCCTGCTGCCTCACTGTATCTAGAAGTACACGTACACTACTGCATTCATGGAGAACTTACTAAATTATGCTGTGCTAAAAAGCAAAAATTCTCTCGAAGGCCAGAAGATATCAGGTTGGATGTGTAGCCAAGGAATATTGTGCAGTTGGTCTTCGGTCGGTGGATTGGGTTGATTTCAGTTCCCTGGGTGATCTGTTCTTCAGACAAGGGCTCTGCTTTCTTGTCCAGCTGTGAATAATAATAATGAAAATAGAGTTATTGTGTGTGAAGATGAGTAAAACTTATTGGATTTAAAAAGAAAAGGTACAACATTGGTCTTCTTCTATGGGTAGGCTTACACTCCTTGAAGGTTTTGCATTTTTTCTGCCTTGGTGATATGACAATGGGAGGGGGGCGGGTGATGACAAAAAAAAAGAATTATGGAAAGTTGCCGTACAGCATCTTTTCGTAAATTTGTCAAAACAATTCCTGTTTTCTCTAAGATGAAAGCACTTAAATAATTTCTCTGGATGATTCATACGTGTACCAACTTTACAATTACACCAAGTACGTTATTAGGTAATAATTGTTAAATTTTATAATCTAACGTTAGTAATTACCAATATGTTGTAGGCCTACCTTCCCTTACAGCAACAAACATGTCATAAAAAAAGTAAATTGTAAGAGGCAGTCGGACTAGTGTAAGTTAGTGTAACGTTTATATTATTAATAACTATGATAACCACAATGAAGTGTGTAACGTTATGAACAAGAATAGCCACTTTCTTTCTACACAAGACTGGGTGTAGGTATGTGAAGATACGCATCGATCGCGGCCGATATTTTCTGCCCGATTTCTGTTCCGCATCGCGTCATGCACGCTGGGGAAATCCCCATAAATTCGCATTCTGATTGGCTGTAGACGATGATGACGTAGTGGAAAATCCCTCTTACATCCGCCATGTTTGATTTTTTATTTTTGGAATGTTTTGACCTTCGCTGGAAAAGTTTAAGAAATCACTGTTTTGAATGGCACAAATACCACTCTAAGGCCCAATCCTACATTATTGAAAGGTTAGTCTACATTATTGTTGTTATTTCATCTTTAAAATCCCAAAGTTTCATTGTATTTTATGGGTCCCCAAAAAATTGACTTACCGAGTCTGGCGGCCGGGTCGACGCGACCAGTCGCAGCTGATTGAAGGAATCCTGGCGTTTTGTTCAAACCACAATCGTTTTTATTCAAAAAAGTCGCGTTTTCGGTCACAAAATTCTAATCAAGTACCTGTCAGAGAAATGACGCTAATAATGAGCTCCAAATGCGTGTAATTTCCTTATCAATTAAGATATCTCAATAACTTTGGTACCACTGTGTAGGATTTTTCAAACTCTTTCCAGTGGTACTAATTGCATTGGTATTGGTTCACTTTGAATATTTTCTTCACATACCTACTGGGTGTGCTTGGGTGTAGCATAGGGGCCTATATTAAATTACCAATTTATATTTTTGAAATATTATTACCATCTTATTTATCTCATCAACAGCTAGACCGAAGTTTGTCGCCTGGAATCCAGTCGTTTTATAGCTCTGTAAGAGTTTGTGATAATCAATGCCCTGGTTGAAATCATAGCCAGTGACCTCAACCGAACCAGCAGGCATTTTTCCGCTTGATGAAGCCATAACTGCTTGGTGAGCATCGGTAACACATCTTGGTAGTTGTTCAGCCATTTTGTTTGAGCCTTCTTCACTGACACTGGTCAGACTGTAGGGTATTGTTGTTGTGGACCAATTAATTATTTCTAATAATGTTTAATTAATAATGCTATGGACAAACACTTATTGAGTTATTGCTGCCTTCGCGACCGTAATGACTATTGAATTATGAACCGGCCGCCCGCGCGAGCTCCTCAGCTCCCATGATCCCGATCATATCCGATCCCTAGCCTAGCCTAGCCCTGTTTGCACACACAGCGCATTGCACACGTGAATGCATGCAATCGAGTTGACCTGCCCCTAAACTTCTTACATGTCTCCCGATCACTGATACTCATCCATGTCTATTATTTAATTATTTATTATGCGTACGTATTCTAAATTATAGCATCACAAAATGATTACGTATTCTCTATTAAAAATTTTCTCACTCTATACACCAAGAAAATCATCAGGTTGTGCGTTTTAAGAAGACATTTATTACGACATTTTATCCGCGAACTTGGGACAAGTTTACTGTACCCGGTACTCTGACCTTTTCGTGCCTAGTCTTAGTGCAAGTCGTAACATGAACACGTCAACATTTTTTCTTCTTTTGTTTTGATAAAATTGTACACGAACAAAGTGAGCGAATGAAAATCAGATTGTGGTGTAATTGTCACATTTATTCGATTAATAATTTAGATTAAATGAATCATAACCCCCTTAAATGGATTAGGTTTTGAAAGGCTATATTTATGCCTCTTTGGCGTTCCATACTTGAAGGGCTATATTTTTAACAATAGGGCGGGGCAGGGGGGCGGGGACAGGTGACACTTTTATCTGATTGGTCAAAATTGGTGCTGTTGAAACTTGATAAACTTTTGGATCATGCGCGCGCAGCTTGTACCACGTGCCTGTATACAGTACATACACGTACATGTACATACTTACTTTAATCCGAAATCGTCTGCATGCTATAGACGAAGCACAGAGTACTATACAACAAGGATACATCGAAGTTCGGTGCTTAGTTAGCTAGGTACCTACCTGTGTCTGTGTATTAAAATAATGTAAACAATGCGAGAACTGCTTCGCTTGCATTGCACTTTTTTCTGGTAGGAACACCATTTGTTCTAGAAATTAATGTCAAAACGAACTTCTGCAATGTAATAAATATTACTACTTTCATAATTTACAATGAGAGCAGAGACTCTGACCCTGTTTGTGCTTTTCTTTGTGTCTACTGGAGATATTTTGGACGATATATTTGACGTTGCCGTGGAAATTTTGCACCTGCAAAGTCATGACAGAAACGGCAGCGGTTACCCCAGCCGGCGAGGAACGGGGACTGACCGCCAGAGTTTGACACAGGGGGATATTGACAATTTGTCGGGCAGGGGTTTCCGGCGAGGACTGCTGTTGGTGGATGCCCAAGATGAGTCGGAACCACTACCAGCAGGTACTTAAGTATAAGTGTTTTTTTAAAAAGAAATTAAGGAGTGAAAAATCATGTATCGTCCATGTACGTAATTCGCCGCACTCGTGAAATGACGCACTTACCTTTGCTTTGGCTTACTTAGCATTTCTCGGAAAAATTACAAAACTATGGCGTATTAATGGTTGCATAAACTTATCTAAGTCATACTTGTTACAAAAATAAAAATCATAGTGAAATTGTAGGATTTACTGGAAAGTTAGTGCTTGTGAAAATGGAAACCAAAAGATATGAATGCTTTTGCATTTGCAATGATTTTTTTTAAAAGAAATACTGATCCTCAAAATGGACACATTCCTTATACTAGAAGAAGTGAACGAAGACTACTTAATTCGTTGGTGTTTATTTCGTCGGCAGTGGAAAATTATTGAGAAACTGAAACATTAATATCATGATTATGAAAAGAAATCTTTTATTTGACAAAATGTTAACAGAATTTTTACACATTTCAAAGTTTTAAAGTACTTTTTGCAAAAATTTTATTGGTCTTTCAAGAATATATATTGATTAAAAGTTTTGAGAGCTTCTCCAAATTATACCATTTTATTTTAAATATCTAAAACAATATTTTTTTTTCAAGATTAAAAACAAATTTAAAACCATCTGGAATAAGATGAAACATGATTCAATTGTTTTTCTTCTTGAGTACATTTTCTGTGCCCCCATCAACTTTAACAGTTTGGGGGTGAGTCATTATACCAACATCAATTTTTTGATGACTACAATTATGTGCGTCTCAAAAAACGGCGCTCAAGACGTCCACGCATATATGACCACCATGCATTGAAATTCAGCATTTTACAAGAGAATCCTTCACTGAAACAAACTGAAACACCAAACTGCTAATTTCATTTGTAAGTTACTGTCCAGTTGATTATATAACCTTAGGTGCATCATTTAGGGTAAATTGAGGATACAATACAGCCTACAAATCATCTCGTAGCTTGGATGTGCACAAATTCATTGTTCAAAAGCTCCCTAAAAATTGTTTCCAAACCTAACTAATTACATTGCCTCCGGCTTATCATTTTTTGAATAAAATTCGGTGATATTTGTATTATTTTGATTACACAGCCGCCAGACAAAATGACCAACATCACGCAGGAAACTAATTCTATCGTATCTGTTGTCACTTGTCAGCCGCGTAGCCAGTTTTATTTTACATTTACATGTATAATAACAAATTGAAACAAAAACATTGCCCCACAGCGAAATATTTGACCTCATTTGTACCCTCAAAAGAAGGAGGGGCAGTTATGCAGGTTTCTTTATGGGGACTTATTTAAAAAAATATTTTCACCACGGTCCACCTCTTCCTTGACAGAGGTCTGGCTTAAACCTGTCTGTCCTAATAAGAATAAGAGAGACAATTGGCAAATGTAAATTTTTTCCTTAAAGGCCCAGTATGGATGAAATAGATATTAAATGAACTTGGCAAGTTTGATTTTTGTTTATTTCTGTATAGCTTGTCTTCACTTTATTTGTTTGTTTTCTCCTGTTTTAATAGGCTTTTACATTGTTTTTTTTTAGTTTGCAGGTACATATATATAGTGTACATAAAACAACAATCATTTTAAAGATGTATCTCCTGTGTTTTTTATTTTACTTTATTTTATTTTATAGGCAATTTTTGTTTTAATCAGATCATTGTGAATTTCTTTTTTAGAAAGGAAACATATCTGTAAAATTAAATATTTCACAAAATTGTTGTCAGAAGCTTGGTTTAACAGTAATTAAGAGCCAAATGTAATTTAAGGTGGGACCATCATACATTGTAAATTCATTTTTTGGACATATTTACTGTAAAATTTGCTTCTAATGATTATTTAGTGAAATTTGTCATTTTGAAGAATTGTTGCCCTTGTATCCTCGAGTAAAATTGCAATGTTCCAATAACCGGTTAAACACAGGCTACACATCTTTAAGTATGATAAAGTATACAAGTATTTAATTACTCACATGTACATGTACATGAATGTAAAACCATGGTAAAACAAACTAAATGATACTACTTAAGGCTTTACATTTTTGGTTACAATGTATTTCAGGAACCGGATACCCAAAATTGCAAATCTCCAGATACTCGGGTATGGCCTGTAAAAAAATCGGAACACATAAATATTCCCAAATGCCAATAACCAATACGTAACCAATATGAAAACAAGTTTGTTGAATGTTATATTAGAGTCACAATAAATGTGGAATTACTGTAATAATTTCCCACCTCTATATTTAAAACAATTTGTAGCAAACCCCATTCCCCACATGTATACAAAAATAAATCATGTGTCCCACACTCGCACTAATCCAATAACTGTGAAGAATAGGTTTACAAATATACCAACTTGTGATACTGGAAGGACAACTCAAAACCAACTAGATACATCGAACAAAAGACTGTCAGCAAATGTTACTTCTAAAGCCATTATCTAAGTTTTCTTTATTTCATGAAAAAAAAATGTGTGGCTTAAATGTTCAGTCAGAATTTTAACAAGTCGTTTGCGGGTAATTAGAACCAAAAAATAGAACTGGGTAATGACAGTTTCGATTGGGTATCTGCGTATGATATTATCTTTCAAAAATTCTATTTTGTGGGTCGTCTATATCTTTAAAGGGAAGATACAGCATTGTACAGCATTGGTAAGGCTGGCAAAACTGCATTTATGAGTAGGCCTCTGCTTACTATCTTTGAATCAAGATACATTGAACAATCAACCTTGAGAAGTTTTTTATAGGTTGTGTAGTTAATAAGAATATTTATAAGTAAAAATCATGCCTTGAATTTATGCCTCCATTGCCCTGGTTTTGGCTTTGGTAACCCTTGAAATGTTCCCAATGTTCACAAAGAAGTGCCCTTCATCCAGGAAAAATTGCCTTGCCCCTTCAAGAACAAAATTCATGGTTTTGAAAATGCATTCAGATCTTTTATATATTTTTCATAACCAATTAAATTTTGATGATTTTTTTTAAAAATAAATAAATACAAGATAAATAGTAAATCTGTCAAACAACTTTTGCACTTAAAGGCAAATGACAACTACCATTAACTTATTTTGGCTGGTGTGCCAGTAGATGGGTTCTAATTTTTCGTGTTTGTATGGTGTGAGTTATTTTTTTTTGTATGGGGTGTCCTAAAAAAAATTTTTGAAAACAAAGACATGAATTTGTGCAATTCCAAGTTTGATAAGTATTCACTATATTGTCAAATTTAACGAACTTGGGAATTTGGAAATAATACATATGTACGTATTTCTTGCAAAATAAATATGGAAAAAGGGAAAAACATTTGAAGAGGAATTTCTTGCTGTTCTAGACCTTCAACTCTACATATATGAATGACTTTTGTGAACTATGTATCCGGTATGTTTTCACAGTTCAACTTATTCACTAAAGTTATGACATCATCTGAAACTCATTATGAAAGTGGTGTCTAGGGATTTATACCAAAGTTCTGGTTTCATCATTCCATGGTTCAGGGTCTGTAGTTTTATCCATTGAAGTCCTGGTGTAACTTTAAAGTTATTATAATGGGTCAGGCACTATACACTGTATCTCTTCTTAAACCAAAATTAAAATTGATTGAAATTGAAGGATTCTGTGCAGTTACTTGAATGGTGATAGCAAATAACTTTTCAAAGATTTTTCACCAAATAAATTGTGATATTATATTTAAACTTTTAAAGTTTTAGCATGGACTTACATGTAATTATTATAAAAAGGTTTTCTCTTAACATTTATGAAAGATCACGTACAAGTACATACGTACAGTGTGCCCTGTAACAACCTGATCAGATTTAACTACATGTACATGTACAGTTCATGTAGGTGAACAGAGGCATGTTTTGACGAACACGAACAGAAACTTGTTTCTGACGTCATATTCTTGACCAGAAACAAGATGGTATAGCTACGCGAAAACACAAACGTACTATACGTAACCAGAAAATTGTGTTCAGTTTGTGACGTGTTCAATCATCAACGTAATTAACAAAACTGTCATTACTTTTTACAACCTGCCATCTTGAAACCAAGCGTAACCGATCACAAACTTTGGTTGACATTTGGTCAGAACAATTACGTCATCGCAGCACAACTGAACTCGCAAAAATGCTTAACCAATGACCGAAGCCCAAACATGTTTCTGGTTAAGATCGCGAAAATGCGCCCCAGATTTGATGTGATTTTTTTCTCCACTCCAGAATAATTTTAAAGTGAGATATTTAAAGAAAAGGTGTACTGTCATTTCATCCCTCTAGTTTTCAAGACATACCTACCATAAAACTGACTTAAATTGTCATCACAATGAATTTTTTTGTAATGTTTTTATGTTAAATTACAAAAAGTCATGGACTGCATTTTTTGTGTGTAAATTCAAACAAATATTACCCTTTTCCCTAAGATGAAAACTGTTCACATGAAATAATTTCTCAGGATGGTTGGTACAAAATGTACAATGTACCACCTTTCCACAAAGTAATATTTTAATTGACAGTTAATTTACAGTTACGTTATTTGATAATCTGATAATTTACAAAACTGTACCTTCCTTTTAACACAAAATGTTTACATGTACATCAAAGTTAATTCAACAAACAAACAGTGCACACCATTGGGCAAAAGCGAAGGAAGAAATACACATTTGATAGTGTATCAACTTGTTCCGTAAAACGCTTAAGACATGAATGAGCCCTTGTGATTTTCATCAGGTCAATATGATTTTTTTTCTAACTGTTTACATGAGAAAAACATGTAAGGTTATAGAACATTGATCATTTCATAGAGAAAATTGAATTAAATTTGTAAAATATATATTGCACCTCACATTAAAGTCTGCAACAGCTGGTGGCCTTGTAGTTTATACATGATCAGTGTACAATGATACAGTTGTTCTTCTTGACTGAGAAATTGCTCATAACTGTGCAGTGTTATTTCTGGAAGACCTTGGCACAGAGGGTCATTCTCCCACTATTTATCTGGATCTTTCTTCAGAAATTTTGACAGATGAATTTAACTAAGTGCGTGTCCTTTGATTCATGTAGATTCTACATACATGTACATGTACATGTTTATGAGAACAGTGCCAAGTAAACTCGTATGTAGGTCAGTTGAACATTTAAGGTTGTTTAATATAAATAAATAAATCACTGTAGTCATAATTTATTTAATCATACACTTGTATACTGTACAGTATAGGTGTACAATGCTTTTGCAGTTACACTATAACATGTACATGTACTGTACAGTACACAGTATGCACATACATAATGCCACCTGGTATTAATAAAGTTTAATTCTGAAATAATTGTTAACATTCATGAATTTGTACGTAAACAGCATTTTCACAACAGGAGTTACCATTTTGAAACAATTTATTTTTATTTTTAGGAAACCCAAGTAGAGACCCCCCAATAAATGAAGAAGTCTCCCATGGGTGTTACAGGGAATCAACCCAGACTATTTAGCAGCTGGAGGAAACATTACTGAGGTCCTTGACCCAAAACAATTTCTACATCACAAACTAATTCATTCAGTTATTCCAAAAAAAATTCTGGTTTAATTGGCATACAACATTGCTATACATACAAACATGTACATCCATTTCAGTCCAATAGTTTTCAAGAAATTTCAATAGATGATCATGTTTTTGAGAAAACTGTCAATTATGTTTTACAACAGGTGACCGAATGTCAATTTAAAAATGTTTTTTCAAGATGAAAGCTCTTCAGATGGAACAGTTTCTTATTATTGTTACTACAGTACCAACTGTTCACAAAGTACAATGTATGTTTTTTAAGGGAATAAAAGTTTGTTGCGCAGTCTTTACTGCAGATTAATGACTGGTTTTGTGTGTGGTCACGTGCGTCTTTATCGTCTATGACCACACACAAAAAAGGTCAAACTTTTATTCCCAATTGTGTTCATAAATGGCTGGGTTTTTTTTAAATGTACAAAAATTGAAATTTTTGTTGAATAAAGCCATGAATAGAAATGGGCAAATTCACATTTTGGGGACATACAAAACACTTTCAGTGTACTATGTATAATGTACATGTACTGTACATGAGTCAGCGTGATGCAAAACAATCTTCGTCACTCTGATTGTTCAGTCCGCATTGCACATTACATACGCCAGCTAAATAGAACAGCTGGCAAATACATGTATGTGCTGTTCTGATTTTGATAAACCATGTCTTTATTATCAGTTAATACACCCCTGTGTGATTAGGTTTTGTCCAATCAGATTGTCTAAACTGAATTTATGAATAATTTGTTAATTTGATAATCTGGTAAATTGTTGCCCTGTATTGGGGGTTTACAACATTGGTAATTACTCGGAAAAAGAAACTGAGTGATTTTTTTTTATCTAAAAGTTATTGGTTTTAAGATGTACAACTGTAGTACTGATCATCATGAGAAGTTATTCCATCTGACATGCTGTCATTTTAGAGAATGTGAAATAGAGATATTCATATCTAAATTGGATCATCGGCTGATGATACATACATTCATTTCCAAGATTAAATAAAAAAATCTGAATGAATTTCTTGTTTTAAGTACAACACAACAAAACAGAAGTTGAAACCTTTCTAGGATGGTTTCTGTAGGCCTACATGTTTTATTCTTGGTCGTGAAAAAGTATGGATACATTTATAAGACATTTTACTAAAATTGTATAATGCTTGTAAGCATTGAACCACAGCTAAGTTTTGGGACAACACTAACCATGGGGGAAAAATGACACTAGTGGATTTTGGGGTGATGATTATATGGCTGGATCTTGGTGTATTACAGTGGAGAGATCAACCAGTTGGAGTGTTAGAAGAACTTTAGGAATAGAATATTAAATACAACAGGTACATTCATGTACTGTACCCTGCTTTATAAGTTCAAAAGGCCAATCTCGCTGTGCATGCACGCTTGTGAAATACCGTATGTACATAAAATTGTATGAGGTATCATGTTTCTGAGAAAATATGAAAATTCAGTTGCATTGTGTCCTTACAGCTGAATTTAATGTATAGTATCAAAGACCCTATACTGAATTTGTGCTTAAAGGAAAAAAAGTACATGTTACCCTTTTTTAGTAAAACAATCTTCTCATGTAACTTAATTATCAATGAAAAAAAATGTTTTTCTTTAAATAATTGGTGTTCAAGCCAGTATACGCTTTTGGTAATGATACTTTTAAAAGAATCATGAGATAAAAACCAAACTGTAAAAGTTTCAGCTGATTTCATTTTGTCGTTAACAAGAAAATAGTAAAAATTTGCATTCAGATTGTTTGTATTCATTCCAACATGGAATTTCTGTTTGGATTTATAACAGAAATTCATTTTTGAAATTTTGTTTTTAATTTAAAGGGACAATATCGTCACGATCAGAGCAGACCTTCAACAGGGCATGGAATCGATGTCCTATGTGTAGTTTAAGATGAACACATTGACTGAAAATTACTGGCTCATTTATGCAACAGCAGCAGCAGCAGTATGACCTTATTATGTGGTGTATTATTTTCAGTCACTGAGTTAAGGACACAATACTGACTAACTTTCATGGTGCACAAAATGATCTTGATTTTCTTAAATAATTTGACTATTTTGAACTGTTTTTTATTTTAGATAATATTTGTATGTATGTTTAAGAGACAAATAAAGATAAAATAAAGTGTGAATACGTGTTGTGTCACTTTTAATTCACGTTTACAAACCGATTTTATTGCCAAAATGGCGTCTAAAAACTGGACATTAATTGAACCAAAGTTCATCAAATCAAACACTTTACGTATCCCTTACTTATTTTCCTCACAATGTGCATATAACTTGAGTAACTTAATGAAGAAATAAACTGGCTCCTAAAAAAATTTAAAAAAAAGATTTCACGAACCTCAAAAATGATAGCTAAATCTGTGTTCACGTTAGTTACACATCGTGTCCGCCAAATCATACGATGTTAAAACGGCCAGATATTTTTTTTTACAAAACTCATCCTTACCAAACTAAGCCATTTTTGATTGGGAATAAGCTACATAATCATGGTGTAAACATTTTTTTTATTTGACTTTTATTGTTGGGTACTAGACTGAAAAGTGGACACCATGTAACTTAAGTTAACTTTCACACGCCAATGGAGTGTCGTGGCCGAGCGGTCTAGCTTACCGGACTCAAGTTCTGGTGTTAGCAGCAGAATGTGGGTTGGAAACCCGCCGTGACACTTGTGTCCTTGAGCAAGACACTTAACCATGCATAATTGCTTCTCTCCACCCAGGGGTTAAATGGGTACCTGTGAGGGCAGAGTTGGTTGATTAGCCCTATATGCGCTGTAATGGCAGCAATTGAGCTGTATACTCCCCAGGGAGCTGAGATGGTTTCAAGAATGATTTGAGCCTTATGAGCCTTATGAGCAGGGGTAATAATATAATGCACCTTGAGCACCACTCAGTTGGTGGATACGTGCGTAATACAAGTCCACACATTATTATTATTATTATTAATCGAGAAAATACAACAGGGAGGAAAATTTACTTGGCACATTATCTCTCCAATGCTATTTTCAAGTACAAGGGTGTCCATTCTCATGACTTCCAAGTAAATTACAACTTTCCACCAATATTTTTGTTCAAAACCCTGTGTCCCATTTTTGTCAGCTAGTATTGTGTCCTTACACATATATGTAAAACATGTAGCACTCCAATTCCATGCCCTGTTGATCATGACGATATTGTCGCGTTAACTAAAATGATAGCAACTGAGACAGAAATGTTTTAAAGGGATATTTGGTACCATCATCAACTTTACACCAAATAAGTTTTATGTAAAAAACATTTATGTTTTCTGAGATTCCAATAGTACATATGCATTTAATATCAACAGAAGAAAACATGTAATTGATCAGCCTTAACAATTTACATAATTAAACTTACATTACTTGTGGTGTGCCATGGTCGAGCGGTTTAGTGCATCGGATTTGTGTTCTGATGGCTGAGTCGTCAGAATGTGGGTTTGAATCCTGACCACGACCGTGGTGCTTATGTCCTTGAGCAAGACACTTTACCATAGTTGCTTCTCTCCACCCAGGAGTAAATGGGTACCTGTAAGGGCAGAGTTGGTTATTGTGTTTGATTAGCCCTATATGTGCCGAAATGGCAGCAATTGAGCTGTATACTCCCCAGGGAGCTGAGATGGTTTCAGGAATGATTTATGCGCCTGATGAGCAGGGGGTAATAATGTAATGCGCCTTGAGCACCAGTTTGGTGGATACGTGTGCTATGTACGCAAGTCTAAATTATTATTATTATTACATTACATTAAACTTACATTGTATAAACCATGGTGTTAAGTTGATGATACACGTAGTATCAAACATTCCCTTAAATTGGTTACATGTGTGAGGTGCTAAATTAGTAAAGTCATTTGAATTGTCATCTTCATGAGATCAAAAGCAAATTATGCTTATTCACTATTTTCTTGTAACGCCACATCTGGAACTTGTAAGTTCACTATTCAAAGAAAGTTGAATTTATTTTTCAAAGCAGTTTTGCCAACGTTACCGATATTGAATGTTGTACCATCGCTTTAGTACTGGTACCGTCAGTGTTTGTACTTTGAATTGTAGTTTTTTGTACCATTTTTGTTTGTATGAAATTAATGTAATGTATCTGATTGTAAAATAATGGTTATTGGCCTTACGTTTCAAACCTAGCAGGTTCTTTCTCAAAGGCAAAATGGATGATACACATCCATACATAAACACAAGAGTTAGTATTAGTAGTACAGTTCACTGACTTCTGCTCATTCTCGTGTTTATGTATGCATGTTGTCCATTTTGCCTTTGAGAAAGAACCTGCTAGGTTTGAAACGTAAGGCCAGTAACCAGTATTTTGCATTTACGTGTACATGTATACTACAGATCCTTTAGGTTGGTAAGCAGTTATATGTAACTCTCTATTAATATCTAATTGAGTTTAATTTAATTTAAAACAGATAATTACACCATGAAGAGTCATGTTTTTCTCAATATTAAATACAAAATTCCTGTAAAGAGTGTACTTCATGTGTACAGTTCATGCTCATTGTTTTATGGAATGTTAAATGATTTTGTGAAAGATCTATTACTTCCTTATGTACTAATATTTACAATTATGTCACTTGAAAAGTCTCCCTTGTATATTTATACAAGGGAGACAGGAGACAACCAGTGTATTTCACTAGCAACAATTCCCATCAGAATTGACTGGTAATATAATCCTAGTACAAGTGTACATCATTAGTTTGGCTACAAATCAGTCACAGATTCTGTAATGCACCAACAACAGTCCCCATAAGAGTAATGTACTGGCTACCCATTGGTTTCCCCAAGGAACTGCTGACATCAGCATTTTACATTGACATTGAAATGGATCCATAATTACATAGAGAAATCTGGAGCTTTGGGGATCATACACTGTGAACATGTTTACGCTTGTACAATCTGACAGTTTGAAATATTCCAAAGCCAAAACCAATATTTTTATGAGGTTGTAATTTATAACTGTAACAGTTGTTTAATTTAATGCATTTACATACTAGATTCAAGGCTGTGTGTGTGTGTGTGTGGGGGTGTCCAGAATAAATTTTCAGTCGGCAAATCTAGAGCTAGATGGGTTTGCTGACTGTAAATGTATTGTGTTTCTAAGCACTGAAGATTTGCCCAGTTGTTTGTTATCAGTTGTTTCACAGTATAATACAAATTTTATTCACAGAAAGAGAGCTGCAGTTACGGGTGGCAGTTCGTCTTTCCGGTCCTACTGTAGACGCTTTGAACAAACATTGATTTTGCAATATGATTATATGTACTTGCAGTTTTAAATAGAGGTTACTGGCAATATGTTAAGAAATGTTCCCCCTTCCCCCCAAAAGAAAATGCCTTTGTTATGCCCCTGTATAGATTAACCTAGTTTTGTGTAATTGCTATTAATCTGGTTAGTACACTTTCATAAGAATTTAATTGGACTTGGCACCAATGTACATGTAGGCAGGGTTTTCTAGTTTGGTGTAATTGTTATTTTTTTGGTACCCTTTTATAGTTTTGTAAGAATTTCTTTTATAAGAATTTGATTTGACTTGACACATCTTCAGGTACCTATGGTAGGTTGGAATTCAGCATCTGTTTTATAGTTATGCCTATAATGTAGCACAAACTGTGCTTGCTTAACTGAAGTTTTTTGAGCAGAAGTAATAATTGAAAGCTTTAACTTAAATGATAACACAAATTATACCATATTTTAAGTATTAGCCAATACAATGTACATCAGGGTGTCTTGTGAATGCCCTATTTGGTAAATGGATACATTGTTAAATTTGTAATTTATCACAGATATTATCAAATGTTCCACCAGTCTATCCAACTTGGTTCCTCCTGTTAGGGTGTTTGAGCGTGAAACTCGGCTTTTTGCCTGTTCTCCCCCGTACACCCTAGCTGTACTTACGTACATGTCCATGTAGATAGAACATACTAATAGCTTTTTCCCACGTGCTGCATCTCTTTGGAATTCCTTGCCTGGTGCATATTTCCCTCCATCCTTCGATCTACCCTGTTTCAAGAAGAATCTCATCAATTCCCACTTTCAGCTCCTCAGAGCCTATTTACTTTTTATTTTTCTTCAATCATACATGTAGTCCTGTGTACCTTGAGTGGCTTTTAGCTTTGTTCAGGGTGAATATATGCATATATAACCAAAAAAAGGGGGGAAAAATAATAATAATAAAAAAAATACACATGCAAATGTGTTACAAGTAATTTTAACATTTGGACAACCTGTTTTTCAAAGAATAGCAAATTTTGATGCCACAGTGGATATACACAAAATCTTGTTCCTTCCTCTGCACTCCTTGCCTTAATTTTACTTTGTGGCAGGTGTGGTCATAGACCCTTTTTTGGGGCAATATGTTTTTTCAAATGTAACATTCAAATTTGTCCACCTGGGAAATAATCTTTAAATGGGTGTGGATGAGCCAAGATACACATGTAGGTCCATTGCACAAAAAGAGATTCCTGAGTTGCTGATTTCCCCCCCCCCCCCCCCCAGAACCGCACCTGGTTTGTGGTTTGAAACCAAACACTTGGGGATACCAAATACTTGGGGGTGCAGTTAGCATTAAAAGCTGTTAAACTATTTTCGATAGTATTGCGATTATTTTTTCATTCACGCATGATTGCTTTAGAGCCTATAAACACCTGTATATGTGTAAGGACACAATACTGACTAACTTTCATGGTGCACAAAATGATCTTGATTTTCTTAAATAATTTGACTATTTTGAACTGTTTTTTATTTTAGATAATATTTGTATATATATATGTTTAAGAGACAAATAAAGATAAAATAAAGTGTGAATACGTGTTGTGTCACTTTTAATTCACGTTTACAAACCGATTTTATTGCCAAAATGGCATCTAAAAACTGGTCATTAATTGAACCAAAGTTCATCAAATCAAACACTTTACGTATCCCTTACTTATTTTCCTCACGATGTGCATATAACTTGAGTAACTTAATGAAGAAATAAACTGGCTCCTAAAAAAAAAAAAATAATAAAAAAATTTCACGAACCTCAAAAATGATCGCTAAATCTGTGTTCACATTAGTTGCACATCATGTCCACCAAATCATACGATGTTAAAACGGCCAGATATTTTATTTTACAAAACTCATCCTTACCAAACTAAGCCATTTTTGATTGGGAATAAGCTACATAATCATGGTGTAAACATTTTATTGCTTTGACTTTTATTGTTGGGTACTAGACTGAAAAGTGGACACCATGTAACTTACGTTAACTTTCACACGCCAATCGAGAAAATACAACAGGGAGGAAAATCTACTTGGCACATTACTTGGCACATTA
Organism: Zoroaster sp. YZ-2022; assembly: GCA_029582265.1. Taxonomy (NCBI): domain Eukaryota; kingdom Metazoa; phylum Echinodermata; class Asteroidea; order Forcipulatida; family Zoroasteridae; genus Zoroaster; species Zoroaster sp. YZ-2022. The sequence goes on along the minus strand of CM055835.1, from coordinate 15,079,787 downwards.
TCTCTCCAATGCTATTTTCAAGTACAAGGTTGTCCATTCTCATGACTTCCAAGTAAATTATAACTTTCCACCAATATTTTTGTTCACCCCCTGTGTCCCATTTTTGTCAGCCAGTATTGTGTCCTTACACATATACACGTACCTCTGCAAGCGGCACAAAAAAATTGCAAATTCGTTTGGCTAGTGTGTATGTGCTTTTGAAGTAGTTCGCTTTTGTTTTTCACTTCTGAAAGCTGAACAGACTGTCCTAATTTTGTTTCCATGGAATTTCTGACTTGACTCATAGTGGCAATTTTTTTAATCGCGATTTGCCGATATCTTGATAACTTGAAAAGGTTCTCGATATTGTAATTGAATAAAAACATAACAGCAAATACAATTGTGCGACTTTATTGTGGGAAATGGTCACACTTAAGAGAAAAAGAAAAGAGAAAATGTCAATGTTACAATTTTCATACTGGTTAGTTCACTGCACATAGTATGTGTGCCGTGTTCTTTTCCATAGGTGTCACACTTGTTGTACATGTATGTGCAGATCAAAATAAATTGATTATGATTTTTGGTTTACCAATGTTTCTAAATTTAGAGCAACCCAGCAGAACACTTTCTCAGGATACTAAACACCTCTTAAATGTACTTAATTGTGACCCTGCAGAAATATACTGAACAAAATTATATACGCCCCATGTGGCACTTTGAAACTGTTATTAGCCTTAGAGGTTACAAAATCATACAAAATTCATTTTGTTGTTCAATATGCTACAGATTACTGTCCGTTAGAACACGATAGTGGCGTCTGGCAATCATGGACATGCATGTGGACATGGTGGGGGTCAGGTTGAAACATGGGGCGTTTATATTTTTGCACAGTGTATATGTAGAAATATATACATGTATGAAAATATCTATGAGTCGCCTATAAAGAGTACATGTAACTGTAAAGAACACCTGTCTGATAATCTCACCATATCATTCCTATAATTTGTAGCCACATCCTCTTGAATCATGAGGAAAGGAACTACACAAAGATTTTGATCGTCACTCTCATTCTCAGTGATTTTTTTTTATTGTATTGCATAGAAAAATACTACACAAAATTCATAATTTTCTATCTTGGGTTCTGGGCACTCTAGGTTCTTGTGAGGTCTCTAGGTGTGTACTTGCCCCCCCCCCTCCCCCCCACACACACACAAATCAAAGCTTTCTTTAATTTTGTGCAATTATGCCCCCTCCCCCTCCCCCTCCCCCTCCCCCTCATTGTCATTTAGTTTGTTTGTGATAATTTCTACAATACAGCAGTTACTATGGTATTCGTGTGCAGTGGAACAAAATTCATGAAATGCATGCACATGTACCATACATGCAAGTTTAAGTTGTTGGCCTTCATTCTTTGTCCAATTTCATGACCCGTTTCCACTACAAACTTTCTGTCTAGTTGGTTGATATCACTCAACCATCTACTCTCTTTCCTCAGTAGCAAACCAGTGGGGTGTCCCATGCTGCTTTATTATCATCCTTCATATAACCACTGATACATCATGTGTTATCATCCCTCTAGCAGGCCAAGCAGGCTGCCCAAGCTCACTTGTAAGGAGAAATGTTTGTTCAGGAACCTTCATTGTAAGGTTGGGTTCAAGGAAGGCCAGAAGCAAGGACATCGATCACCAGGAAGCCAGCCCATCAGAAGACCAAGGTCCATATTAGGACTCCCCGCTTGTCTCTTGTTTGGGTTCTCATCACTACTATGTACTGATGTGTGTTGTAGTACAGGCTGTCCTAAATTAAAAACATGACCTATTCAAGTGGTTTTAACCCTAGAGCAAGGACCAGACTTGAGATTGTGCTACATATATTTACAACTTACATCCTCTTCATAAACAGTTTACAAACATGCAGTGGTTTGTCTACACATCTGCAAGTCCTAGGGGTCGGGCTCATGGTGGCTGTCTGGTTGAAAAAGATTAATAGCCCCCTTCCTTTATATCACCATTTATGTCCAGTATATTCCATAAATGTTAATTAAATATCAATTAAATATCATCCATGTACACTATTATGACACTATTGGAGTGCCTCTACATCATGTACGTATTTCCCCCAGGATCTTCCAGTTTTTGTAGACACAAATTCCAATTTGGCTAAATATTACTTTACTTTTAAGGCAATACAAGTTTTTTGTGCAGTCTATCGTACATGTACACATAACCACAGAACCAATGGTGAAACTTTGATTCCCATTTATAATTTCTTGTTCAAAATTTCAAATTCATGTTTTAGTAACACGTGAAACACAATTACCAAGTGCACAAGTCAGTGTATCACGTTGGTACATGTAGCTCTGATAAGACATGTAGCTTTGATAAGCCATGTCTTTATTGGATGTTAATGCACCCCCATGTGATTACATTTCATCCAATTTGATTGTCTTAACTGTCTTAGTCATTTTTTCCCAACAAAAGTAAGTTCCTCCCACAGTGAGGACAAACTGTGGCTTATTACTTACATGTAACTATGGTGTCACCACTCGACCCTCCACAACTTGTTTTAAATCAAAATAATTTAACATCAAAATAATATAAAAAGTTGCCCCACAGTGAAATATTTGCCTTCATTGTTACCCTTAAAAGGTAGTTGTTTTGTGACCTCAATCAAAATATTTTCCCTCTCAAAATTTTCAAATGGGCTTCTTTTTTCAAAAAATTTGTTTTCACCGCCCTTCCCTTAACAACTTCTGGCTACACTCCTGTGTATAGCCATGAGGAAATACATGTATGCAACCTGCCCAACGAAGGCTACCCTTTAGTAGACCTGACCTAATGACAAATATAAAACCTGTCCATTGTGGCCACCTGTTCATTCCAGCATTTTCCATTGGAACAATTTGCCGGCCACTTGAAACAAGTTTCAGGGATAATGACTTTCTATGTTGATACTGATTCTCCTTGGCACTTTAATGTCATAGCTTTTCCCCCAGAGTAAGAATTGATACTGGTATTTTTTTATTGAGTTTGTGCACTGGGATTCGGTTTAAATGCTATAATAATACCCTGGTGTAAATGACAATAATTACATGTACATGTACATGGCTCAATCTGTACACTTCATGCTTTTTACTGGCCTCTGTGGAAATAAATTGTTTGGATTATTTCACAGGAATGTACATGAAGTGCAGTTCTCTGCTGAAAGATTTACGTGCACATGTCATATTTTTCAATTTGATTTTTATACAAATGAATTGAACAAAAAATTAATAGGTTTTTATAATCAGATTTGAGTTGTAGAGAAACCAGTACATCTATAGGAAAATCGTTAATTCTTGTCAATATTTTCAATATGCTTATAAATGTACAGCTATTCATATCAATTCTATGGGACACTGTAGGATCTTAGAAATATGTCACTTATATTCTGACAAACATATCCATTCTGTGGGGTTCACCTCACAGTCAGTTGAATGTTTTGATTGATTATGTCAGTAATTGAGTTACGACAGTGAGGTCATGTGAACCACATGGTATTGCCCTCATGTACAAGTTTTCACAGCTAGCTCGGGGCATTTTGTCATTGACTATAGCATTGCTTGGCCAGCAATTTGGCAGAAATTAAACCATTTCACCTGCTTGTATGATACACCATACATGTAGTGATCAATCTTTGGATAAAATCTTCATACAGGCCGCCAACAGCTGTGGTGCCATTCAAACTGTCTCCACATTCCTGTATTATTTGGTATTGACCTTGTCATATAACTTGTCCATGTGTCTTCTGTAGTCTTATTGTTTTCTATTCATGATTCATGAACTGTTTCTTCTGCATGAGTACCTTTTCTTATCTTCAATCCAAATTATGAAAAAGCTGCCAATGAAAAATGTACCTTTCCAAACCACTGCCCATAAAAATACAGACAGGTTTACTTCCAAAGTGTCAAGCATTTCTGGGATTAAATTGTGTTTAAAAGGTTACTTTTCTTCTTGCACAATGAGTAAAATGTATATTTATGCATCATTACTTTATAAGAATCAAGATACATAAACCAACCTCAGGTTTGGAATTTCATTATTATATTCTGTTGGTAAGTGTGACTTAATTCCAATATATACTCACGGAATTTAAAAACGCATCATCTCAATATTTCACATTTTTTTCAACAGCAGATATTTATGATATTTTAATGAATACTTTCTTAGTCAAGCATGAGCGCAAATTTTCACATCATACTGACACAATAAAAGTGCTATGTACAATTATGGCTTCAATTTATCACTGCATATAAGTTATACATATTTATTGAGAAATATAAGTTGATGCGTTTTTAAATTCAGTGAGTGTATATAAACCATGTCCACTTCGCAAGTGCACAACCATCAGAAGGGCAATTCCATGATAAAGTGGACATGACCTTCAAAAATTCACATCTGAATTTAAAGGCAATCACTCATCTTATTTTGTTGTTTATACCTCAAAGTTTGTAGAACAAGTGAAAATTCTTCATTTCTATTTGTATCTTTTGAGAAATGATCATTTGAAGTGGAATGATGTGCAGACGCAAATATTTTTCCAAAAAATGTGTTGATTTGGTATTTGTCCTCTTAGTTAATTGATAGGTGATAGCCCATTGAAATTTTGATTTGCTAAATGCATATGGCACCAACACTTATATTTAAAAAAAACCTTTATGCATATCTAGTCACGTAAAGTTTTCAGAAAGCAGGATATCAGACACTTGAGGGTAATGTAACGTGAGTAACCAAAAACATGATTTTTTTTTATAGTTGAACTTTTCCTTTGATTCAAAATCTGACAATGGTATTATCTACATGTGCACATATGCAACTTTTTGTAAAGTCCATATTGATTTTAGCTAGTCCATCTTTACCAGTAAATCATTTAGGTATAATTGAATATTATTTTTTATGCATTCTTTATGTTTTTTCTTTATGACAGTAATTAAACTAAAAAAGTTAAAGAAAAGTGAGGCAAAGATACATACATGTACATATGTATAACGCAGAAGGTTCGTACAAACTTATATGCATGTACATGTATGTGCATGTACATATGCGTGTACATCAGTCCAACTTTTTTTTCATCATCTAGTTAAAAAGTGTTTTGGCTGTTCTTTTGGCTGTTCTTTTGGATGTTTTCTTTAATGAAGCTACATATAAGAGGAAAGCATCTCTTAGCTGGTACTTGTATGTGATGCAAATGTCCATAACATAACGTACACGTACGTACACGTATACACACGTCTATTAACACAGATCTACAGTGTATGCACCTGCACATTGCTTATAACCGTGGCCACTTCAAATGTTCCATAATAATAATAATAATAATGTGTGGACTTATATAGCGCACGTATCCACCAACTAAGTGGTGCTCAAGGCGCATTATATCATTACCCCTGCTCATAAGGCTCATAAATCATTCCTGAAACCATCTCAGCTCCCTGTGGAGTATACAGCTCAATTGCTGCCATTACAGCGCATTTAGGGCTAATCAACCAACTCTGCCCTCACAGGTACCCATTTAACCCCTGGGTGGAGAGAAGCAATTATGGTTAAGTGTCTTGCTCAAGGACACAAGTGTCACGGCCGGGATTCGAACCCACATTCTGCTGCTAACACCAGAACTTGAGTCCGGTAAGCTAGACCGCTCGGCCACGACACTCCATGAAGCTTTAGGAAATGGACATGAAGCAATCTGAGAACAATTTCTTTTATTCTTGGACTGTGTTAATCAACTCTGATTTCCAAGTACATTTACTTAGTTGCACTGTTGCAGTAACCGACATGGATGCAGTTTATAACAAAAACAGAGATTGACTTGTTTCCAACAATTTATGGATTTGAACTGAAAAAGTAAATAAGTTTACTTTTAAATAAGTTTACTTTGTTAATTGTTTCCAGTAGATAAAGGAAGTGGAACAATTCTTGTTTGAGAAATTGAAAGGAAATAGTCTTCACTTTGCATTGTTAGTATTATGTAATTAATCTAAAAGTGAAAAATTTACTAATTTGACCAAAACGTAAATTTTTAGGGCCATAATTGACATAAAAAGTAAGCATTATAAGCTAGAATTGTTTGATAAACACATTTAAGCTAAAAATTTAGTGAGCACCATTGTGGATTTGGTCTTCTTACATGGGGACAAACTGTAACGTGAGTAACCGTAACATGAGTAACCATTTATTTTGTCAATTCCCTGAAAATCTTCAATCATAAAATATTTTGTTCACACCTAATATGTGTACCACTAGGTAAGGTATATCAACCATATAACACTTAGTTCCAAGAATACTTGGTATGAGGACACTTTTTGAATAAAGCCAGTTGACGTTTTATGCATGTCCGAAAAATGTAACGTGAGTAACCAGCACTTTTTCTGATATGTAGGGTACCTACCGTATAACAATTTTTAAATTATTATTTTGTGCTGAGTAAGGTCTGGGCATAATGCAACTACTGTGAAAAAACTGATGAGTGAAATTTATAAGTAAGGAAATTATGGCATTAAGAGTGGGCCCAATACCTACAAAATGTAACGTGAGTAACCGTGGAATTGCCCAGAAGCCCATTGGAAAATGGGCTTTTCTTTAAGGATTTACGCAAGATACGTATTAGAAAGCTTGGGACTTGCCTTTAACATGTGTTGTAAAGACTCAAAATCTTATTAACAAAGTCAAATTCTGCCTCAAGAATCACTTTTGAACATTAAAATCAAGGAATTTATAGTTTAAATTACACACAACTTCTGAACCGGATGTAGCAAAAAAGATGCGCGTACTACCAATGCGTGTGCATATTACGTATCGACTTACGAACAGGATAGGGGCAAGGCCACTTTTCCTGAGTAAAGGGTACTTCTGTTAGAATATCAGAAGGTATGGGAACATTCTTAGAAGGCATAAAGGCCAAGACCAGGGCAACAGAGGTGATGCGTCTATGACCTCTTTGAAATGCCAGCCCTGCAACCTGTGCAAGTTTTAATTGTGTTGTGTCATTAACAAGAAAATAGTGAAAAATTTGTTTGTATGTGTTTTCTAATGTGGAAATCACTGGTGTGATCCATTGTAAATGTGTCATCTAACGTTTTTTTAAATGACAGCCTGTTTATAAGGATGTTTGGTACCCTCACCAACTTCATATCAAGTAAATTGTTAGATAACTGGGTTATTTTTAACCAGTTTGCGTCGGAGGCCGTGTATACACGCAATTTGTTTTTGCACCACGGATCGGAGAGCGTCTAAACACGCCACAGGAAACTCTAGAATATTTGTATGCATGCTCGGTTCAGCCATGCGTGCACGGTGACACGCTCGGAAGTGCCGGCCACCCGCTGTGGAAGCTTCCATTCACGGTGTGTGTGGGAAAAAGAAACCCGCCACAGGAGCCCAGAAAAACTTTTTTATTCCCGACGCGAACTGGTTTTAATAATGGTGTATGCTCTCTTTATAATTGATGGGAATGTTTTCCTCAGGTTTTCATTCCATCAAATAAGTTTCTGTTTCAGGTACATGTGTACCATCACCAACTTCACATCAAGTAAATTGTTACGCGTAGTAGGCATGGGCGATGACACGATAATATCGAATATTGCGATTTTTTAATATTTTTTTATTCGATTATGATATCGAGAACTTTTCAAATTATCGAGATATCGGCAAATCGCGATGAAAAATATATATCGCGATTAAACAAAATCCTCGATTGTCAGTCGTGTCAGAAATTCATTGGAAAAACTTAAGAAGTCTTCAGCTTTCGGAAGTGAGAAACAAAATCGAACTACTTCTGTGGTAAGCCGACTGTCATTTCACAAAGGAGCCGCCTAACAAGGCGTTGTTTAAAATCCACCGCCACTCAAAGAAATATATTCAGACAGATTAAGTGTTGGGGATTGAATGGGGTATTAGATTCAACAATGTGTACCAACGTTAACGTCTCACTGTCTATCTATGGTGGTCTGTGACTCTGACCATGGAGGAAGAAAACAGGAGTCACAACGAAGGCATATCAAAGGTTCAATGTCTTTTGCCGCGGTCGTAAAACTTCCAAGCCAGCGCTAATCGTTTAATCCGATTATCGAGGAGAACTACAGCCTCTTATCTCATAACCAATTAGCACTTCGGAGTGACCCATTGAAAATACGTTACGGCCGCCTGCTACGCTTACCAGTTTTACGACCGCGATAATCCCCTTGTGTACAATGTCTTTTGCCGCTCGGCCTGCTCGCGACCAGCATACATAATTGGAGGGTAGAAATCTGTAGCAAACGAATAAACACAAAACGAGCGCACTACTTTTCGCGGCTTTTATATTGCGCAGTTCATTGTCTTCAATAGCGATTTTTCCACCGAGTATTTTGGTGTTTTGATCGTCGAATTTGGCGAATCCGAAGCTGACTTACGGTAAATATAACATTCAGATGTTACAATAAAGTGTCTTTTTAGCAACTTATTTTAAGGATATTTCCGGTGATCTCCGGAAGCCAACAAATTGTCAAATTCAAAGACATGTTGTTTAGCTTTTTATCATTTCAATCCTCATATTTGTGCGATGCTGTGCAATGAAGATATTGCAGTGTTGGATTCATAGGTCGAGTTGGATCGGGAGCCAGCCTTCCGTGCATGTAGTGCAATAGGACAACGCGTCAGCAATGCGCGCAATGCGCATGTGCAAAGAAAGCCTGGCTGTAGTTCTCCTCGATAATCGGATTAAACGATTAGCGCTGGCTTAGAAATTTTACGACCGCGGCAAAAGACATTGAACCTTTGATATGCCTTCGTTGTGACTCCTTCTGTTTTCTTCCTCCATGCTCTGACTGCGACGACATTATATCATGCATATTTAAATATATGCAGAATATGGGCGTTACCTTAAAAATCGACAACAAAATAACATTTGCAGTAAGTGCAGGTGACTGGTGCTCTGTGCTCACATTAGTCATGAAATAAATCAAAGCATGGATCGGCAGCGGCTCGATCAAAGTTGGGGGATTAGGACACTAGAACTATTATACCATACTGGGACTCTTGTCTAGTGACAAAACACATACACTACTCTTGATAAACCACGTGACGTTTATTTAAAATAGTGTGAGTACAATCCAAACTCGGTCACATTTTCCAAAGTGCAAATGACGTGTCACAATCACATGGTTTTATTATCCACGGTACTAATGCGCATGCAGGAATAAACGTAGTCACGTTTTTTGCCAATGGCCATGGTGCACTAGTGAACGGTGCGATTCCACATGTCTCTCCGGTAAGCACTGGCAATTTATTGTGATGCATTATGGGTACATTCCTGTTATTATCAGCTCTAAAGCACTCATGCGTGAACAAAAATAATTGCGATATTATCGAAAATCGCGATATATGTTTGACGATATATCGTGGATGAAAAATATCGATATCGCCCAAGCCTAACGTGTAGATCATAAATCAGTAATTTTGTAACTCAGTTATTTTTAATAGGCCTAATTGAAGTGATTATTTTGCTCAGGTTATCATCCTGTCAAATCGGTTTCTGTTTCAGGTACTGTTGATCTGTTGGAAATGTTACGAGAAGGACAACGGATTAGTGGTGTCAACGAGGTGCCAGATTATGATGAACAATGCATTGTGTACAGGTTTCGCAAGAAGACGGAAGTGTCAGGCCCTGCCACAGATTTCTTTGGTTCAAGGTAGACGGTAATTCCAAAACTATAGTTATAACTGAAGTATAAGGAATTTTGGTTTTTAACCAGTTCGCGTCGGAGGCCGTGTATACACGCAATTTATTTTTGCACCACGGATCGGAGAGCGTCTAAACACGCCATAGGAAACTCCGGAATATTTGTATGCATGTTCGGTTGACGTGGCAACGAGCCGAGCATACAGTGATATGCTCGGTAGACGTGGCCACGCGCTGTGGAAGCTTCCATTAACGTGTTTGTGTGGGAAAAAGAAACCCGCACAGGGGCCCAGAAAAACTTTTTTATTCCCAACGCGAACTGGTTAAACAGGGTTAAGTTAGGCCAAAATTGTTACAGAGGACTCAGTATCAATTATTTGAATGAGTACAATAACAAGTACTGTACATTGTGAGGTCTAATACACAAAGAGTACAAGAATTGTACAAGTATAAATGTGCATACATGTAGACCTAATTGGCAATTGAATGTTTAAAATTAAAGGCAAAGTACAACATTGGTAACTACCAGATTATCAACTTAACAAATTATTATGTAAAAAACTAAAAGTAAATCTAAAAACTTATTTGGTGTAGAACTGGTTCTCCTAGCAATCACCCTGAGAAATTATTTCATCTGAAATGCTTTCATCTTAGAGAAAACAGGAATTGTTACGCTGTACATGTATGTCCAATTTCACAAAAAGTTGCGGTCGGGCAACTTTCTGTAAAACATAAAAACATAAAATACATGTAATACTTAATATTTTTTGTTGTTAATATCTCAAAACCATGAGCACCTATTGTGATGAAACTTTCACAGGTTAGCTTAATGATATGTTTCTTGAAAACTGGAGGGTTGAAATAAATGTACCCTACCAAGACTGTAAAACTGCATTGGTCCAGTGAACACTCAGACCAGCTGGTCCATCCAGTGACATTTTATCCTCTATAATGCCAAAGTGTGCATATCTGATGTTTTATTCAGTTGTTTAAATTTGTACATCATCCCATACTAAATCCCCTACCTCTCTTTCCCCCCACCCCCATTACCCATCCCATCCTGAGCAAAACAATTTATAGTTTGAAACATTTAGATTTAAACAAAAATATTGTTATTAAGATGAGAAGATATTTTTATTTTTTTATTTATTTATTTTTTAAAGAAACAATTATACATGTGGCAACATTTTTTACATTTAGTACCCTTAAAGGGAAAGAAACAGATTATCAAATTAAAGTTAATTTTAATTAAATTAAAAATAATTACCTGAAACATTTTGTGGTTTAAAGTTATCCTGGGAAATTATTCCATCTGATGTGCATTTATCTGTTGAAAAACATTTTCACAGGTTTTATAATATTTTTCTTGAAAACTAGAGAAGTGAAATGAACATTCCAAAAACTAATGTTGCACATTATCTGTTTTCACTTGAGAAAAGGAAAACAAAGGATTTAAAATTTTACATTTCTCAAAATAATTATGAGAAGCATGATATTAGAGTAAACTTGTTCCAAAATTAATTTATGGTTGTCCCACTATAAATTCATTTGGGCACTTGACTACTGCTAAACCAAAGTTAATTATTTTGTGAAATATAATTTTTTTCATTTTGAAAATTGCTAGTAAAATAGCAACAAAAATACTGGTGATACATCTTTAATCCTAATGCCAATTGAACTTTCTTTATTTGTAGATTTCCAAAAGGCTTCAGCATCATGTTCAAAATAAAGTATGCAACAGAGAGAGTTCAGAACCTGCTTACTGTAGTGGATAGTGATGGCAACATTCAGTTCCAGATACGAGTGGGCCCCAACCTAATTGAGATACAAATAAGAACAACCTCATTGGCGGCTTATCAGTAAGTAACTGCGACATACCATTTTCTTGTTACCCCAGTGCAACATTTGTCATTTCTAAAAGAATTTTAGACTTAAAAGGTTTGACTTAAAACTTATTTGGTGTAAAATTGTAGAGTAAGTTTACTTTGTTTATTTGTGGTGACACTAAATAAATGTAATCTCTCTTGAGTTAAGGGTGGTTTTGATGAAAAGAGCTACATGTATTTGACTAAAATTGGTAATTTGAAAAATAAGCAAATGGCAGATTGTAATGTGAAACTTACTTGGTGTAAAACTACACCATGATTGGTCAAATTAAAAATACTTGGCCCACATAGTATTCAGTTGGGGGTCAATTACGTATGTAGAATAATTAAAGGGGACATTTCAGTCTCCACACCTACTGTGCATCAAGCTGCTATAGCTATCAAAGAATTGAAATTAATGCTTTCTGGCAGTGAACGTGTATTTGTGGTGATATATAGGGTAATTGAAACAGTGAATTTCTGCATTATGTAAAAGGCCCATTTAAAGGGACAATATCGTCATGATCTGAGGGCATGGAATCGGTGTCCTACATGTACATGTAGTTTCAGATGAACACAGTAACTGAAAATAGCTCATTTATGCAGCAGCAATGGTAATATGACCTTATCATGTGGGGTATGATTTTTGGTCACTGAATTAATCTAAAACTAGCACTCTGTATTCTATTTTTTTAAACATAAATACATGTAGGGCCACTATACACGTACATGTGTAAATATACATGCTCTTGATTGGCACATTAACAGTGCATTAAACACACTTTTAAAGTACAGTTCTTGCATCACCCAGATTGCATGCTTCTTGTGAGACCTTGTGCATGCAGAAGTGGGGTATCATTTTCAGTCACTGAAGTAATCTAAAACCAGCACTCTGATTCCATTTTTTAAAACATAAATACATGTGTATGTGCATGTAGAGCCACTATACACATGTAGCTCTTTATTGGCACATTAACAGTGTAAACACACTATTAAAGTACAACGTACACTTCTTGTATACGCAGCAAATCACCTAGATTGCACTGCTTCTTTTGAGACCTTGCGCATGCAGAAGTCTAACCCACATGAAGTGTGCCAGCCTGCTAAACCCAGCCCATGGCATTGTAGCCTACTCCGAATGTACGCAAGCACGCACAACAAACATGGCAACAAGTTTGGCTACCCTGGTTGGGGTATCATGGGATTATCTCTCGATGCTGCTTGCTAGTTCAAGGACAGGGACGTGAACTATAGATACAACTGGGGTAGCAGAGAGTTGCACAACACACACTGTATTGGCACTTAAGTTAGTATGAGTGTAAAGTATAGTTCTGACACAAGCCAGCAAGTCACCCAAGATGCACTACTTCTTTTGAGACCTTCTGCGTCAGTCTTTGAAATACAACATCATGAATGGTACAATGCCGTGAACTAGGTTATTGCATGAAAGTAATACAATTTGTGTAGGTGATTGACTTCTGATATTATATACAGACTTTTCAGTCTTGAAGGTAGGAGATCATAGCATTGTTTGCTTCTCTCCATCACACAGGTTGTATAGTGAAACTTTTGGCGATGATCAGTGGCATAACATTGGCCTGGCCATCAGCAATAAACAAAAGAAACTCACAGGTTACATGGATTGCAATGAGATCTCAACATTTCCCTTACGGAAAAAGTTTAATATCAAAACTGATGGCCGAATGATACTAGCTGGAACAGTGCTATCGACTGAATCACCATTTGTGGTAAGTGTTGATTGTCATTATATAGTTTTCGCTTAACATTACACTATGCCTAATCAGCCATCTTTATTGCCATGGCGATGGCTAGACATTTTTGCATGCATACCTGTGTGTTATGCGTACACACCTTGTGAGGAACATGGATTTTAGTTTCATAGTTTTTACAGCTTACAAAAATGAGCCCATTATCATCATTAATTTGCTACCAATATGTCAATATCTTGTGAATTGAGATTTTCGGGGGCTGAAAAAAAAAGACAATTTCTATTGATTTGCAAAAAGGAAAAAGGACAATGATAAACTTAAAAGGGTAATGAAACAAGCTTATAGAATTCTGGGTGTAGAAATAAACCTGGATGAAGTCTGTATGGTGAGGGTATTCTCCAAGGCTGAGCGTGTATTAAAAAACAATGACCATCCACTTGACAGTAATTTCATCAGGCTAAGAAGTGGTATGAGATGACAGTCAATCAGGACGAAAACTAACAGGTACCCAAATTCATTTGACCCCTATTCCTTTTGACTCCATGATCAGTCCTGGTACTAGTATCCTAGCACCAAGACTGATCATTGAGTCAAATGATATAAAGTACCTGTTAGGTACATGTAGTATCCTCTCTAATTAAGGTTTCTGTGATATTTTGGTAGTATTGATTCTTGTCTTTTGTCTAACTAATTAATTTATTGATTAAATATATGTAATTTAATTATTTATTCATTATTTATTATTTGTGTTGCATGTAAAATAGGCAAATCTCCTTTGGAAGGAACAATAAAATGAAATTGAATTGAATTGAATATCATGATTAAGGATTAAAGTTCTGTAATACAAAAGCAGCTGTGGCTAGTATTACAGACTCATATTGTAAGATTGGGTCCCACGTTGAAGAATTCCACTTAAAAAAACTAAAAATAATTATAATGTTTTTGTTTCTGTTTTGATTATTTATACAGGGAAGAATACAAAACATGTATTATATGAATAATTTTGCAGCAGCATCTGACTGTGCAACATATTTCAAGTGTGCAAGTGAATCGGTAAGACTTACAATAGCATTACTATAATTACAGTAACTGTGTTCCCAGTATAAGTGCAGATAAACAATAAATGGAAGGTATACAGCATTCCCTGTAGTAAGGCATACAGCATTCCCTGTAGTAAGGCATCCCCAACACAGGCGTGAGTGCTTTTTCGTGAGTTTAAACTTAACCATCCAACTGTACGCTTTAAATAGAAATAAATGTGAATTAATGAATAATACATGTATATCGGTATTAAACAAAAAAACTACATAAAACAACTGGTAAAAAGTTAGTACAATCATCCTGAGGAATCTTCAGAATTTTTATCTTGTTGAGAGAAAAAAAGAATTGATATTTTAAAACAGAAAGAAAAGATTTTCAAAAGGTTGCCGAAAAACATTTTTATATTTCAAATATTTACTTGTGTGATGAATGTTAAATTAGCAAATATGTTTTTTCTGCTTTCTTTTGTGTTTCAAATATTTGCTTGACGTTTTGGCTTGTGTGATATAATTTAATCTAATTTGATCTAGTATTATAATAATCCTAATGATTTTGTACAGCTACCAACAACAGCCTCCCCATTGACAACATCAGTGGAACCAACATGGCCTGATTGGTTGAGTCCACACGCAACGGACAAGCCAACAACCCTGGAACCTACAACCCAGGAGCTTACGACCCCCATGCCACTGCCTACAGCCCCTCCAACTACAGAACCACCGACTACAATGGCACCAACCACTGAAGCACCAAGCTCTACTGTTACAACTCCATACCATGTTCCGGCCACAATACTGACGACAACAACACATACATATTTAGTACCGGTATGTCTTGTTTTTATAAAGTCAATACATTGATCCAGTGTATCAATCAAACAGCACAGGGACAACTGCCACCCGAAACCGCAGCTTATAAACGACTTATAACAAACAAACAACTCGGCAAATCTTCAGTGCCTAGAAACACAATACATTTGCAGTCGGCAAACCCAGAGCTCTAGGTTTGCTGACTGAAAATTTATTCTGGACCAACCCTTGTTCTAGTACCTTTGATGTTTCATTTGCCGACTGAGAATTTTTTTGGGGGCCTTATGCAACAGTGGTCATTATGAAGTTCTTGATTTTATTCCTGATCAAGCATTTTCCCTCCCCCAACAAAATATCTGTTTTCTCATAAATATTTTAATTTGTTGTGGTCAACTGGCAAGCTTCATATGTTTGTAATAGTAGTGTGTGTCCATGTTGCCACATGGTCTGGTGGTGATGTATACTGTGATCTTGTGCTGGGTTGGCACACCCCCTCCCCCACCCCCCACCTCCCCATACAGTGTTGAGTTGAAACCAGATTTTCTCTGGAATAAGCTTAGGCAATAATATAGAATATCGCGATACCTTTTTTATTCAATTATGATATCGAGAACCTTTTCATTTTATCGAGATATCAGCAAATCACGATTTAGAAAATATATCACGATTAAAAAAAAAAAAAATTGCAATTGTGAGTTCAGTCAGAAATTCCATGGAAACAAAATTAGGCCAGTCTTCTCAGCTTTCGGAAGTGAGAAACAAAGGCGAACTACTTCAGTGGTTAGCCAACTGTCAGATCACAAAGGAGCCACCATAGAGGCCTACAGAAGTACATACACAATATGCAAACGAATTTGCCAGTGTCCATGGTGCACGCATGATGGCACAATTGTATGTGTCTCTCAGCTAAGCGCTGGCAATTTATTGTGACACTTGTAGAGGGGTGCACACATGTACCTGGTTATTGGTTATTGGCTCTTAAGAAATCATGCATGAATGAAAAAATAATTGTGATACTATCGAAAATCGCGATATATGTTTGACGATATATCGTGGATAAAAAAACTATATTGCCCAAGCCTACTCTGGAAACATTTGGTGACAAGATTATCTCCAGCAAATTCAAAGTGGTCAACATTGGATGAGGGGAGAGGGGGTAAACTTATTTGAGAAGATTTCTTAGATATGTTACTGAGTCAAGGTGTGCCAATAGTTTTAATGAACATTACATAGAAACATTGCGAACCACAATTGTTATTTTTGATAGACGAGACATCCTCTTCTTGAATATGGTCTGCCAGGACTTCCACCCGGATTTGTTGACGAGCTCTTAGTTCACGACAACCCACGGACAGTTATTTACCTTCTGCAAAACCTGGCTGTAACTATGCCAGTAAGTCTACCCAGATTTCATTTTCTGATAGAGTTTAAAGGGACATTAAAGGCTTTAAAGGAAAGGCGCAATAGTGTTTTTATTACCCGATTACAAAATTACCGAATTATCTGAAAGTTAATTACTGTATTTGAAGTTATTCTGAAAAAGTAATCGGTCTGAAATGCTCAATTTTTTTTTAAAAACACCCCCAAAATAAGAACATTTTCAGAATGTACATGTATTGCTCCATATGTTTTCTGTAAAAATTGTGAAATTTTACAGATTAGTTATGTAATGTATATTTTGATTCAAAGAAACTAAGCATACTCATAGAAGTGTTTTTGCAAACATTACCAATGTTGAACCTTCCCATTAAATTTCATGATGTTGTTTCTGTACAACAGCACTTTTGCCAAATTAATTTATTGTATTATTTTTAAAGGTTTTTATTAAATGAAAGAAGCCAGTTTTTATCAATAAAAGCTTTTAACCCCATTTGTCTGTAGACATTTCATAGGATTTTTCATTATTATTAGCTGAAATTCATAGCTGAGATGTAAGAACATGTTTTCAGAATTCCCACAATGTCATATATATTTTCAAATTAACCCAATGGTTCTCCTTATTCACTTCAGCACATGAGTATTCCTAAAATCCATCAGCCAAGTTTGACTTCAATTTAATTTGACACGTCACGTCATTTGACACTAGGTCATGCAACTGCCGTGTAGCATGGCAGTGCCTGTCTTGTTATACAGCAGTGTCAATCTTAAATTAAAAAAAGTTGTGTCAAACATTGCACTTCTGCTGCATTTCATTCAAGATTTGGTAAGATTTTGTTGAAGGTATAACTTTTTTGTCAGTATTTGAATTCAACACGGCAGAAGCACAATGTTCATGGCAGGTCTAACAATATACGATCAGAGCATACTGATCGAAACGTCAAGTTGTAACCTCCAGTTCTTGTCGGAACTAATTACTACTCAATAGAGAATTTCACATGGTGTCACCGCAATTAGTCTTACTTATCCTCTTCACCATGCAAAGCTACAAGTTTTACCTAACAATATACAGTTACATGTATACATGTATGAACTCTGTTTGATATGTATGTAGACAAGATTTATTGATTGATGTTATTCCCCTGATAGAATGCTCGTGGTGAGCCAGGCTCTCCAGGTAGTGAGGGCCCGCCTGGTGAGGAGGGAACGCCTGGGGAAGAAGGACCCAAGGGAGAGAAGGGTATCAAAGGAATGGTATTGTATAGTCATCCAATTTCAATTTAACAATTTTCTTGTAACTATAAGTATATGTAGGTTAAATTGTCAGTCCTTCCATTTCATTATTCACTTGGTCATTTGTCTTGTTTGTATGTCAGTTTAAGTCTTTTGTTGTAATTCTGTTGTACATTTAAAGCACTCCAGTACAAGCCTTGGCTTATCAGGACTGTGCCTCCATACACAATTGTTATTTTTAAATGTTGTATTACGCATGTATGTGACTATATTTGTATGGAAATAAATGTAAGATTGAATTGAATTGAAAAGATTAAATCATTTAGTTTCTATTTCAAGATTACCAATAGTATATTTTGGGGCTTTAACCAATATATGTGTAGGGTCACCCCTTTCCATGACAATTGTAACTATGTCAGTCACAGGCTTTGCTTTTATACAGGAAAGTGACTGAGTTTTCCAGTGTTGCTTAGAGTGGGCAAGGACTACTAAATATGGCCATAACTTGATGGATGTAGTGAAAAATTTAAGTGGTAGATCAGTTAAAACATCTGCACTATTGGTCATGTTAGCAACATTGCTTCTTAAGTATCTTTACTTTCTTTGATCAAGATATACACTGTACATGGAGGTTGGGGTTCTAGTCCCTGTGTTTTGTTTCCACTTGTACTTACAGAGTACACAGTGCTAAATAGATACATCAGTGAAGGGAAACAAATCTGATATATAAATGTCATACATTCTCACAGTAAAATTCTTCTTGTTTCCCCAGATGATTCCATCTTACCCAGGTTTCCGTGGTCCCAGAGGCCCCCCTGGGTTCCCTGGAAAACCCGGGGCTGAAGGGCCACCAGGGCCTCCAGGTTATCCTGGGCCAAAAGGCACAACCGGGCGACGGGGTTTTCCTGGACCTCAAGGGTCAAGGGGTAAAAGGGTTAGTGCTTGCAAATACTGTGTACATGCCATCTGAAAAAAACCTACACAGAAGCTGTTATGGTAGATAGCAATTTGCAATTTTTTATTTATTATTCTTATTTTTCTGGGAGGGGGGGAACCATGTCGGCTCTGAAAATAGCCATTTCATTTTGTACCCTTAAACAATGGAATTAAAATTAACAGTTGGGTTTTGCATAGGCACTAATTATTGCATTTGTATTTGTTATTCACAGGGTCGGCGTAGTTTACCAGGTCAACGTGGTGATATGGGTGAACGAGGAAATGATGTGAGTGATCCAAATGTATAATATTCATTCATTAAAATTAAAACACTCTTTTAACTACATATTTTTAAAGGGAATGTATTGGTATTGGTAAACATTTAAACCTCTAGTTTAAAAAATGTATATAATTAAATTAACCTGTGGTGCTTACGTTTTTGACAGCATGCCAACAAACTTTTTGGGGAGATGAGTGAAAATATGGGTGTATGGGTGTATTAATGGCCAGTAAAGACCAGCTGCCTATATATGCACTATCGGTGATAAGTACTGACTAGATAGCATGCGCCAGCTGTTAGTAGGCGTGTGACGTAGGATTGAACTGATTGTACAAGTTTGTAATCACATCACTCACCTGGACACATGGGCCAAGTTGGAATTTTATCTATTCTCAAATGTGGACAGTTTTTTTTGTTTTAACACAAAAGACACTGTATATTAAAATGTTGAAAAACAACATTGAGATGGGCATTTATGCATGGGAATAAAAGTTTGACGCTTGGTCTGTTGTCATGGAAAATGGTGATAGCTGGCTAGGCTTAGTCCTTTATCGCCCATAGCAACGACACTTAGTCTTTATCTTGCAGTAAAGACTGTGCAACAATTCTTTTATAATGTCAATTGCAGGAAGTATTTATAGCAGTTTGAATAACAATTGATGTAGATTTTTGTCAAACAATTTTTGTTACTATAAGGGAAGAAAAGGAGCCAAAGGAGTGGCCAGTGTTCTAGGGTCACCAGGTGCTAATGGTCAAGTTGGTCTGTTGGGACAGATGGGAGCCATGGGAGATCCAGTAAGTCTTTATCTTATTGTAAAAAAAAACATCCACAAAGAATATGGGTGTAAATTCCGGTTGGGGGTCCATAGAATCACCCCCCCCCTTTTGCCTTTTGGGCAAAGAGAGTAATTAAACAAACTCCCCAGTAGTAGTTAAAAGTAATCAAAAATAAGGACCGTCACTACTTACAAATGTTTTAACATTTTTTGTTAAATCACTGTTTTTTGGGGGGCAAAGAAAGTCATTGAACAAACTTGTTAGCAGTTCCAATGACATAAGACCACCATTGTTTTCAAATGTTAAAACATTTTCTAAAAATTCCACATGTTCCCAAAATTTACCTTAAAATATAAAAACTTCCCAAAAATTTGTCAAAACATTTCAATTAGTTTTTATTGTTGAAGTCGAATGGTTCAAACTCCTGATGTGGTGACATTCAGGTTGGGGGGGGGGAGGAGGAAGGGGAGGGTGGGCGTGGGGAGGTTGCAAGGAAACTAGAGAAGGGAGACAACAGGGAAGGAAGGCCGGGAGGATTAGGTTACATGTACATTTGAACAAAACAACAGCTGCGAACAAACAAAGTTTGACAATGACCAAATGCAAGCTATGTAATATCTTGATTCAAAGAAAGTAAGGATACCTTTAAAAGCAGTTTTTGCAAACATAACCAAAAGTTTTTATAAAGGTGTTAAAATAAAAGTGATAAAAGTGACTTGTTCACTTTTCTTTCCAGGGCCTAAGAGGACAGCCAGGCTTTCCTGGAGCTCCCGGATTCCCTGTAAGTCATGTTGTACTTTTTATTCTATTTATCCATGGAAATCCAAACCATAAAATACTGGATGTGTGTTGATGATTCGATAAAATGCTCCTCGAGAGAAACTTGAGAATTTTTGTTAAAAAGCAGTCTTTTGTTCAACAAAATCTGCTGACTCTGCATCCAGTCCGCTGACAGTCAATATTGAATACATCCCTTAAGAAAGTGGAACTCAACTTCAGCCGAAAGCATTTTACATACACAAAAATGTTATTTAGTGGTACTCCAAGCCCACCCCCAAGCCTATGGATTTGAAATCATCCTTTGTGATTTTGTTCATGGTTCCAGGGGTTCATAGGCCACCCAGGAACAGATGGAGAGCCAGGGGAACTAGGAGAAGATGCCGACCCTGGACTACGTGGGCCAAGGGGTGATAAAGGAGAACTGGTATTAGACATTAAAAGAAGTTGGGCATTGTGGGCATGTGCCCCCCCCCCCCCGCCACCCCGCCACCCAACCTCTTCTATACAAAAATAATTGCATGTATTCTTGCTTGAGTAATCTGAGCCCAGAGCTGCTGAAATTAACTATATAGAGTGTACATATGACACATTATTACACCTAGAGTAATGAGTAATTGAAAAATCTGTACCTACTTTGTGTATGGTTTTTGAATGCCTGCCAAAAATCTTTACTTGCTGTTTGTATAATATTTTTTGTGCCTGCCAAAATCTTTACTTGCTGTTTGTATAATATTTTTTGTGCCTGCCAAAAATCTTTACTTGCTGTTTGTACAATACTTTTTGTGCCTGCCAAAAATCTTTACTTGCTGTTTGTACAATATTTTTTGTGCCTGCCAAAAATCTTTACTTGCTTGTTTGTACAATATTTGTTGTGCCTGCCAAAATCTTTACTTGCTGTTTGTATAATATTTTTTGTGCCTGCCAAAAATCTTTACTTGCTGTTTGTATAATATTTTTTGTGCCTGCCAAAAATCTTTACTTGCTGTTTGTACAATATTTTTTGTGCCTGCCAGAAATCTTTACTTGCTGTTTGTACAATATTTTTTGTGCCTGCCAGAAATCTTTACTTGCTGTTTGTACAATATTTGTTGTGCCTGCCAAAATCTTTACTTGCTGTTTGTATAATATTTTTTGTGCCTGCCAAAAATCTTTACTTGCTGTTTGTATAATATTTTTTGTGCCTGCCAAAAATCTTTACTTGCTGTTTGTACAATATTTTTTGTGCCTGCCAAAAATCTTTACTTGCTGTTTGTACAATATTTTTGTGCCTGCCAACAAATTTTTTTCCTACTTTGTGTACAGTATTTTTGTGCCTGCCAACAAATTGTTACTGTTTGTATGTTGTTTTTGTGCCTGCCAACATTGAGAAACAAACATTATGTTGATTGTGTATGATTTTAATCTGTTACAATCACAGGGTGAACCTGGGATTCCTGGATTTCGAGGAGTTGATGGCGATCAAGGGGTTGAGGTAAGCACATGTAAATTAATTTTCCAGTGACAAAGAATTTGTAATGAACTTTAAACTACATGATTCAGACTTAGGTGAATCTATGTGAAATTAAGAGTGATTTTTCAGAATATGCATATGAAGCAGGCCCAAGATTTGTGGATTGCCTTTTAAATACACTTATGTTGGTAATGTTGGAAAAACTGCTTCTAAAAGTATCCATCTGTTCTGTTTCATTCCCTTTTGCCTCTGAATATGTCTCTATGTTGCTTTAAATATAATACCTTTATATTTTATAATCATTTTGAAATTTGTTTGTCTTTTTACAATCATACTTTCACAGTTTACTCCAATATGGAAATAAATGTTGAATTGAATTGAATTTTCTATGCTATTATTGTATATTATTTGTATTTATGTTTTTTCTTTGTTTCCGCGCCTTGAGCGCCCAGCAGGGTGGACATGTGCGCGCTACAAATCTTTATTATTATTATTATTAGTCGTCATTCATTTTGGCAATTTATTTTTGTTCCCCTAGGGGCGGAATGGCTCTGTAGGATTGCAAGGAGAAACAGGTGACCAGGGAGTTGTTGTCAGGATTAGTCCACAAGGCCCACAGGGAGAACCTGGCCCAGTGGTAAGGGGATAAATCTAGTTGTAAATTCAAATAATGGCCAATCATTGTACTTAGTACCAGATGTTTTATTATCTGCTTGAAGTGTGCCAATTGTGTAATAATCCAATTCACAACAAAATACTCCAAGAACAATGGCAATTGGAGTGTCGTGGCCGAGCGGTCTAGCTTACCGGACTCAAGTTCTGGTGTTAGCAGCAGAATGTGGGTTCGAATCCCGGCCGTGACACTTGTGTCCTTGAGCAAGACACATAACCATAATTGCTTCTTTCCACCCAGGGGTTAAATGGGTACCTGTGAGGGCAGAGTTGGTTGATTAGCCCTATATGCGCTGTAATGGCAGCAATTGAGCTGTATACTCCCCAGGGAGCTGAGATGGTTTCAGGAATGATTTATGAGCCTTATGAGCAAGGGTAATAATATAATGCGCCTTGAGCACCACTCAGTTGGTGGATATGTGCGCTATATAAGTCCACACATTATTATTATTATTATTAATATTATTTGGACTGTTCATGACGATGTATTCCAAAGGAAGCAATGCATCCTGTTGACTTTCTGTCGTGCACAAGAACGGTACTTTTACATGTGTGTTTAATGCAACTGCGCTAAAAATGCATTAAATGTAACTGGGCTAAAAGTGTGTGTTGTGCGACTCTCTGGTAATAATAATAATAATAAAGATTTTTAGCGCGCACATATCCACCCTGCTGGGCGCTCAAGGCGCGGAAACAAAGAAAAACATTAATACAAACAATATACAATGATAGCATAGGGAAAACAAATTATGTACCGAGATACATGTACCTACAATGCAATTACAAATATACATCATCTTTGAAGAGTTGTGACATAAGATGAGTTTTAAGCATGAGTTTTAAGTGGTAGCCCACAGTCACATTAGTTTTCCTCCAGTTAAGTTCTGGAACTAGCAAGCGGTGTTGAGCGTTGTTCCCGTGATGCAGGGTAGCCAAACTCGTTATCATGCTTGCTTTCTGAAGTGCATTTGGAGTACAATGCCATGGAATGGGATTATGGCAGGCTAGATAACTTTGTGGAGGCCCAAAAAAAAGTCATAGGTCATAGGTTGGCTTCAAAATTAGTGTGGTGACACACTTTGTTTTTTTTGTTTTTTTTTTGGTAATTTAATTTTTTTTTGCCAACCAGTGAAATACTTGATACATGTATATGCATTTATTGGAACCAAACCAAATTTCCCATACACTAAGTATGGTGGCTAAGAGAGGCTGTACAAATCGGTCAAACGTTCATACATGTACACCTGTGTGAAAAAGTCATTTAAAAAATAGCGTGGCAGAATTCCAATCGATCCAGCAATTTTGGTTGCAATTGGACATTGTTTCATAGCAACAAAAAAAAGAAAGCTAAAAATGCAGATGCGTACAATGTAGGTCTGAGGCAACGCATACACAGAGATCAGCCTTATGGCAGGCTGGATATATGACCACTCAGCAAAGACCGAGTGAAAATGATGGTGCAATTCCATTCAGTGACACTTCATCTCTGTTGACTTGGTGTTTTTCAAATTGTATTTTTTGCACAAGATGATATGTGTCCGTATCTTACTATTTTCGTTGTCGGTCTGCACCCTAACAAAGGAATTGCTCAAGCACATGTGTTCGGTTGTGCAATGTACATGTACTGTTGTGGGCGTTCTTGTGTACTATAAGAGTCATAACATTCTGTCTGAACCTCATAATGGGGACATTTTTGCGCAGTTTTTTTAACCAAACTGTTGTAATTTAGTTAATAGGTTATGTCCCGTAAAATTGTACATTATATAAATAAACTATTTCACAATATTCAATTAAGAAGAATGCACAATAAATTAGGGATGCGTGATTTTTGTTTTTGTTTATTTCCACCAGCTTTCATTCAAAGTCACATCTTAACATATCGTCCCTAATTTGCCACAGTGACCAATCCCAAATTAAGTTGGCATCGTGACCAATGCGGTATTGGTCACTTTGCCAAAGTACAAAAGTAGCCAGTTAGAGCATTCGTCATTTGAATGCATGCTCTATCTCCAAAACTATATGCATGTGGATTAGGTACAATGGTAGTAGAATTTCTATTCGTTTTCGCACGACAGGTGCGAGTGCATTATATTGATACGCACATTCCAGGTGATTATGTAATCACATCCGTATATATATAACGGACTCATTCACGGTGAGCTCACTCTCGGTCAACAGTCAACCTTACTATAGTATAAGATCCACACGCACACAATTACCACGCCAGATTTTGGCCAGATATGACGGAGGACAGAAGTCAAGGCAACCAGGAGATTCTCCAGGCTATCCAAGCCCTCACCAACTCGCTCGACACCCGAGTTGAAACGGCTTGCAAAAAACAGCGCCTAGCATCAGCCGACATACCTTCCTTCAGAAGAGAAGGAAATAAACAACAATTTAATCATACCGAAAAAGTATTGTCCTTCGTGGAGCTGGCCTTGCAGAGTATAGACAACCTGGACATTGAATGTGCCAAAGCTTCTTTAATCGATGCTGTCACGGCCATCAAAGAACGGCAAAAACTTATTAGAATTGCCGATAGATCTGACCTAGGCTGGGGGATCGTAAAAGAATATATTGCAGACGTGCTGGCCTCCGATTCCGGACGAAGCGGATCAAGAAAGCGGAGAAAGCAGCTGCTGCCAAGAAACCGGCCCCCAAGAAGCGGTCTACTAACAGCAGAGTGGCCCCCTTTATGGCACCATTTTCTACAAGGTCCCCACCTCCGTTTGTTCCTACTAGTACTACTCAGCGGCAGTTTGGTTTTCGTCCCTACCGATGCACAATTGACAACTGCATCTGTTTTCAATGTGGCATCCAAGGCCACGCTCGTTCAGCATGTCCCTCCTTCGAGCAATTCAACGACAGCAAGGACAGCAGGGACCCAGACCAACCGATCGCAACTAGAGTGGGAACACCGCTGGCGGCGGCCTCGATTACCAAGGTGTAAAAGGTAAATTAATAGCTTGTCTAGATTATTGGAAAAACACATTGAGAGCTAGTGATTTTATCATTGATGTGATTGAATCGGGATATAAAATTCCATTCATTTTCACGCCACCGCCTTTTTTCGCCAACAACAATAGATCGAGTATAGATTACCCCGATTTTGTAGAGTCTGCCATCTCAGTACTCTTGAAAAAGCATTGCATTTCCGAAGTCGATAAACCACCCTATTGTTGTAACCCTTTAACCGTTGCTAAGGGTAAGAAACTTAGACTAGTACTCGATCTCCGACACCCAAACCAATTCATTGTTAAGACGAAGTTCAAGTACGAGGACCTCGGGCATATTTCACAAGTTCTCGAAAATGATCAGTACTACTTTAGTTTTGATTTAGAATCCGGCTACCACCACGTGGATATATTTCCTCCTCATCAAAAATACCTTGGATTTTCTTGGCGTGACAAAACTAACTTTTGCAAATTCTTTGTGTTTCGCGTTTTACCTTTTGGCTTATCCAGCGCATGCCAATTATTTACTAAGCTCACTAGACCCCTTGTCTATCACTGGCGCGCTCAAGGTATTACTTCATTCATTTACATTGACGACGGTCTAATCATTTCACCTGATCTACATTCCGCATTGCATAATTCTACAATTGTTAAAACCTCGGTCACTCTCAGCGGTTTTGTTCCAAGCAAAACCAAATGCCTATGGCAGCCTGAAACGACAATCAAATATCTTGGCCTTATTATCGATTCACGCAACCTAACATTTTCGGTCCCACCTGAAAAAATTAGAAAAACTGTTCAAATTGTAGACAGTGTTTTGTCTGCGCACTGTCAGTCCATGCCCATCCAAGCTAGGTCACTCGCTCGCCTCACGGGCAAATTAATCTCGATGTCCCTTGCCCTCGGCCCAATAACGCGACTCATGACACGCGGTATGTATCGATCTATCGAAGAAAGGTATTCTTGGTCTGATCCTATTATCATTTCAGAATCCGTAATCGCGGAGTTGAAGTTTTGGAATTCTAATCTTGATTCTTACAACGGATTTTCAATCAAGCATCAACACACCCCTTCTTGCACGGTGTACTCTGACGCAAGCAACACTGGTTACGGTGGTTACGTGGTAGGCTCCCCCGCCTTGAATCTTTGTGGTTCGTGGTCTCAGTTAGAACAATCACGTAGCTCTACTTGGCGCGAACTAGCAGCCGTTTTTTACCTGCTTCTTGAACTGTCTCATGAAATTGCACATGAGAAAGTTAGATGGTACACGGACAATGCT
Organism: Zoroaster sp. YZ-2022; assembly: GCA_029582265.1. Classification (NCBI taxonomy): domain Eukaryota; kingdom Metazoa; phylum Echinodermata; class Asteroidea; order Forcipulatida; family Zoroasteridae; genus Zoroaster; species Zoroaster sp. YZ-2022. The sequence continues at coordinate 15,052,929 of CM055835.1, read as the reverse complement.
AATGTCCCCCGCATTCTTGTTCACGGCAGCACGAAACCCGATTTACACAAGCTCGCCCTGTCGATATTTTCATTGTGTCTCAAGTACAATATTGTCATCATGCCAGAATGGGTTCCCCGTAACATGAATAGGACTGCTGACAGCATCAGCAGAGTTACTGATTATGACGATTGGTCAATAGACCAACCTACTTTTGCTTTTATTGATAACCTTTGGGGACCACATTCTTTTGATCGCTTTGCTTCCTCAACCAACTTTAAAGTACAAAAATTCAATTCCAGGTTTTGGTGTAGAGGTACGGCAGGTGTTGATGCATTTTGTCATGATTGGTCTGAAGATAATAATTATTTCTGCCCACCTGTGTCCTTAATTGTACATACACTGAGACATCTATCCAAATGTCACGGTAGGGGTACCCTTATCGTTCCCAAATGGACTTCGGCATTCTTTTGGCCCTCAATATGCCCCGATGGCAACCAATTACACAGATCAATACACGACTGGCGATTGTTGAACATCTCATTTACACCTCCATTGATTACGCCGTATTCAGTCTTTAACAATTCGCCAAATTTTTTGTCATTAGCATTGCGTATCGATCACAGGTATCTTCCCAGAGAGACAAATAAGGGCTTTTGTTGCTCAAACCTTGGCTATTGCCAGAGATGTTTATAATGGTTTGTAATGTACAGCTTAATGGACATCTTTATAGGTCCACTGTTCTCTGACGAACGGTTATCGCCAATTTGAGGCATATTGGCGCCTTGCCAGCACAAACTGGTTATTTGACACCAGCCACAGACCGACCGATTTGCGAGTCAGTTGTAGTACTTTTAAATTATTTTTACCTTCATTATCCAAACATTTCCCTCTTTCTTTGGCGTTCTCAGCAGTAAGGTTCACTACCGACCTGCCCACAGTTCACACTGGAAATATCTTGTTTCATTGATTCATCATTTACTTATTCGTCATTTACTTATTCGTCATTTAATATATTCATTTGATCCACATGAGGTAGAAATAGAATAGAAATGAACTTTCTGACGTAAGAATGGAGGAAGAAAGTAGAATTTCTATTCATTTTCGCACGACAGGTGCGAGTGCATTATATTGATACGCACATTCCAGGTGATTATGTAATCACATCCGTATATATAACGGACTCATTCACGGTGAGCTCACTCTCGGTCAACAGTCAACCTTACTATAGTATAAGATCCATTACCCAACCCACCCAACCCCTTAAAAAAATATATATATATACACTGCTCAAAAAAATAAAGGGAACACTTAAAGAACACATCCTAGATCTCGATGAATGAAATATTCCAGTTGAAAATCTTTATTCATTACATAGTGGAATGCGTTGAGAACAAAATAACATAAGAATGATCAATGGAAATCGAAATCATTAACCCATGGAGGTCTGTATTCAGAATCATACTCAAAATAAAAGTGGAAAATCTGATCACAGGCTGATGCAAGTTCTGTGGAAATTCCTCAAGACAATTCAAAATGAGGCTCAGTAGTGCGTGTGGCCTCCACGTGCCTGTATGCACTCCCTACAACGTCTGGGCATGCTCCTGATGAGACGACGGATGTTCTCCTGAGGGATCTCCTCCCAGACCTGGATCAGGGCATCAGTCAACTCCTGGACAGTCTGTGGTGCGACGTGGCGTCGGTGGATGGAACGAGACATGATGTCCCAGAGGTGCTCGATTGGATTCAGGTCTGGGGAACGGGCAGGCCAGTCCATAGCATCAATGCCTTCGTCATGCAGGAACTGCTGACACACTCCAGCCACATGAGGCCGAGCATTGTCATGCATGAGAAGGAACCCAGGACCCACTGCACCAGCATATGGTCTGACAGTGGGTCTGAGGATCTCATCCGGTACCTAATGGCAGTCATGGTACCTCTGGCTAGCACATGGAGGTCTGTGCGGCCCTCCAAGGATATGCCTCCCAGACCATCACTGACCCACCGCCAAACCGGTCATGCTGGAGGATGTTGCAGGCAGCAGAACGTTCTCCACGGCGTCTCCAGACTCTGTCACGCCTGTCACATGTGCTCAGTGTGAACCTGCTCATCCGTGAAGAGCACAGGGTGCCAATGGCGAATCTGCCAATCCTGGTGTTCCCTGGCAAATGCCAATCGGGCTGCACGGTGTTGGGGTGTGAGCACAGGCCCCACTTGTGGACGTCGGCCCTCATACCACCCTCATGGAGTCTGTTTCTCACAGTTTGAGCAGAAACATGCACATTAGTGGCCTGCTGGAGGTCGTTTTGTAGGGCTCTGGCAGTGCTCCTCCAGTTCCTCCTTGCACAAAGGACCAGATAGCGGTCCTGCTGCTGGGTTGTTGTCCTCCCACGGCCCCTCCACGCCTCCTGGTGTACTGGCCTGTCTCCTGGTATCTTCTCCATGCTCTTGACACTGTGCTGGGAGACACAGCAAACCTTCTTGCCACAGCGCATTGATGTGCCATCCTGGATGAGCTGCACTACCTGAGCAACTTCTGTGGGTTGCAGACACCGCCTCATGCTACCTCTAGTGGTGAGGGCACTGGCAAAATGCAAAAGTAACCAGAAATCAGCCAGAAAGGATGAGGACAGGGAAATGGTCTGTGGCCACCACCTGCAGAACCATTCCTTTATAGGGGGTGGCTTGCAAATTGCCTCTCATTTCCACCTGTTGTCTGTTCCATTTGCACAACAGCAGGTGAAATTGATTCACAATCGGTGTTGCTTCCTAACTGGACAGGTTGATATCCCAGAAGTGTGATTGACTTGGAGTTACATTGTAATGATTATGTGTTCCCTTTATTTTTTTGAGCAGTGTATATATATATATATATATATATATATAATTCGGTACAGGGGGAGTGCACCCCCGTTGAGCGCCCAGGATGCACCCACGTTTCCCCCACCGGGGGTTTTTCGTGGCCGCCGAGCGCCAAGTCTCCTTGGACAGGCCCTCAACACCGAATTGCAATTCTCCGCTCTTTAAGCTTTTCAGTCAACATATGTGTTTCTTAAATTTGAAATAATGATTATTGAACCATTAATGTTTATATCATGATGTGACATCCAATGGCCTTCGCCAAGCACATGTATATGACCGTTTGTTGAACTATTGTAATTATGAATGCATTTTTGCATGACGCACGATTAACGCCTTTGTGCGTATGTTGATCCCGAATGCTGTTGCTTGTTTTTGTTTCTTTTCCTCAGAGATATGGAGTGAATTGGCAAACTCCCTTCGCGACTCAACTTTACGAGAACTGGCCACCACCAGTCTACCATCTCTCCTCATGTCGGCGAAAGCTTCATCTACTACTAAGAAATACCTGGCAAATTGGGCAAGATGGGAGAGCTGGGCATCCTCCAAAATCGACGTTCCAGTTTTCCCCGTCGATCCAATTCACTTCTCTTTGTACATCGCACCTTGCAACCACTGGACCCAAAAGCATTGCCGAATCCGTTGCGGCAGCAGTAAAGTGGGTCCACAGTTTGACTGCTTTACCTTCTCCGACAGACAACATGATGGTAAAGACAGCCATGCAAGGCTTCAAACGCCTGCACTCATCGGCACCAATCAGAAAAGAACCAATTACACCAGACATTTTAGCAAAGATCATGACCTCTCACGGACACCCTAACGCTACACTGGCAGACTTGCGAGTCCTATTTGTTTGCTTTGTATCTTATGCAGGTTTCTTGCGCTTCAATGACCTATCTGGAGTAATGCGGAAAGATTGTGTAATCAAATCGGATCGTCTGACAATTTATCTTTCCAGATCCAAGTCGGATCAATTTAGACAAGGTGCAGAAGTTGTTATCGCCAGGACATTCAGACCCACCTGTCCGGTGGTCGCAACAGAACGTTATTTCGCCGCACTTGGCGATCATGCAGAATCTCCTTTGCCTGTGCTTCGCAGACTTGTTCATACCAAAAAGGGTCTTAAACCATCTGTCCATCCACTAAGTTATACCCGCACACGTGAAATCGTTTTGGACGCCCTCCGGCCATTCGTTCCCGATGTGTCCATCTACGGCCTTCATAGCTTGAGGTCAGGAGGCGCGTCGGCCGCATGTAACGCTAAAGTTCCCGCATTCCTCATCTCCAAGCATGGGAGATGGAAGACAGAAACTGCCCGAAACGCTTATTTCAAATTAGACTCCACGTCGACCCTACTCCCATCCAAATCTCTTGGTATTTAAATATATTGTTCTATGCACAATAGTAATGAAGGGATGATATTGGCGATGAGAAAAGACCAGAAATAATGAGTTAACTATAAATGAGTGATAATTATATTAGTTGTGATATTGTGATAATGGTGTTACGTGGTAATGGTCACAATGATGAGAATAACAATGAGGCGACAATAACTTATTACACATTGCCATCTAGGCAACCTTATGAGACATGATAATCATACGAACTAAGAGTTCAAATGACAAAGATAAACAAATGCCTTCTGTCTTTGTAAAAATATTGCTGAGTTATACAACGTAACGTTGTTTTTTGATGAGATATTAAAAGTACAGCAGTAAGGTTCACTACCGACCTGCCCACAGTTCACACTGGAAATATCTTGTTTCATTGATTCATCATTTACTTATTCGTCATTTACTTATTCGTCATTTAATATATTCATTTGATCCACATGAGGTAGAAATAGAATAGAAATGAACTTTCTGACGTAAGAATGGAGGAAGAAAGGTCTCTTCCTGAATGTACTAATGGGCGGGAAAACTTAAAACTGAAAAAAGTCGGATTGGTCACTATGGCAAATTAGGGACGATCTGTCCTACTTCAAACAAACCTTGTTATTGTGTTTCTTTTTGTGCTGCCCAGGGACGGAATGGTAGCCAGGGATACCAGGGGTCCAGGGGTAGAATTGGTCTGACTGGAGATGATGGCAAACGAGGAGACACAGGTCCTAAAGCGGAGATCGTAAGTCCATCTAATGAGGTCATACATATTCATTACTTATGTATTTTGTGTATCCTGTTGGTAAGTTGATATTTAATACGCGCGTGTATTGGTAGTATATAATGCGCATTATTTTTACAACTTCCAGTTTCAAAGCTGGCATACCGTTGTCGTGGCCGAGCGGTCTAGCTTACCAGACTCAAGTTCTGGTGTTAGCAGCAGAATGTGGGTTCGAATCCCGGCCGTGACACTTGTGTCCTTGAGCAAGACACTTAACCATAATTGCTTCTCTCCACCCAGGGGTTAAATGGGTACCTGTGAGGGCAGAGTTGGTTGATTAGCCCTATATGCGCTGTAATGGCAGCAATTGAGCTGTATACTCCCCAGGGAGCTGAGATGGTTTCAGGAATGATTTATAAGCCTTATGAGCCTTATGAGCCTTATGAGCCTTATGAGCAGGGGTAATAATATAATGCGCCTTGAGCACCACTCAGTTGGTGGATACGTGCACTATATAAGTCCACACATTATTATTATTATTATTATTATTATTATTATTATTATTATTTCCAATGGGCTTCTGATGATTGTTGGAGCCAACATGTGTGAAGTGGGGCATGGTTTATGTTGGAATTACGTCACACTTAACCAACAGGATATAGACCTTGTGCAACTAAATCAGAGCTCACCGAAATAGAAAACAACAAAAACCTGTTTTTAGCATTTTACAAAAGTCCCTGTCCAGCAACAGTTTGTAAATTTGACACAATGTTTTCTCAGGATGATTGATGTGTGTACCAACTTAACAATTTGTTAGTTTGGTAATTTTTTAAAAACTAAGGTTGTACCAAGACTGGTCCCCTGTCTTTATTCTATCAAGAATAGAGACAGGCTCCTTTCATTTGATACATTGTGTGGAAGATCTGACATCACGCTTTGAGGTTTGTGCTAGCTACCAACCAAGGTCAAAGTTGAATCTCTGAGAAACATGGCAGCTGCGCAACCAGTATCTGGCATAAATCACAAGGCTCAAAGCGTGACGTCATATCTTCAGGCTAGGTTGTACCTTCCCTTTAAAATAGACAGCGGCCTTTCTTCAACAGGGCCCAGAAGGTCCTGCAGGGCAACCTGGAGAGCCTGGATTGGAGGGTTATGAGGGTGACCGAGGTGAGAAGGGTGAGGTTGGACCAGTAGGTCCCCAGGGTGCACGGGTGAGTTACCAGCATGTTTTTAAACATAAATAGGGTCGTCCCTTTTGCTTAAAGAAGCATCGCCCCAGGATTTATTTTTGTTAATCGGAAAATTTGTATTTCCCTTGTAGAAAGGAAAAGAAATACTTAAAAATGACTCATGATTTTGCGATCATGACCAGCAAGCTGCAAACTGGTTATGTATGCGTTTTTTGTGTTGTTCAGTGAACTTATTTCTGATCAAGAATTTGATGTCAGAAACAAATTTCTGCTCATGTTCACCAAAATATGCCCCAGATACATTTTTATCATGTTCCTCAAATCATTCCTGATATCGGTATGCTTTCTCTGACAGGGAGAAACTGGATTAGATGGTGATCCTGGTGAACATGGAACAATGGGTGAAAAGGTAAGAAACAATAGAAATAGTTTATATGTGGTATTATTACGAATCTTACCCTTTGCTTTTGATAATATTCGTGCCCTCTATTTCACTCCTTTTACTGTTAAAATCTTGCTTACGATGCAATTTCTAGTATTCTTGTTCCCAAGGTTTCTTTTACTTTCATATCCCGGACCCTTGATTGTCCGCTATGAACTTACTTTCCTTGGAGTCCACCACTACGCACTGAACACGGTTCGTAGGTGAAGCACGTGACTGTGACTGACCCGCTCAGTCATTAGCTGTGGTCCATGTGTCGTGCTCCCATGCACAACCGCTGCTACCCTCATGTAATAGCTTAGCATCCCCAGTAAGCATTGCCCCCTTGAACATGCCCTCCTTTCTAAGTTGTTGCTTACTTTCGCTTAATACCTTTCCTTATATGGAACGGGAACCTGTTGTATAACGTGATTTTGCACACGTATGTTCCTTCCCTTAGACGTGGAAGGCAAGCTTCTCAATGGCTAAGACGCTAAGCTAGGCTAATGTTTTATTCATTCCTAGGCCCCAGATTCCTATATAAACCCTGAGATTTCCTTCTCTCGATAATTTCTGGTCTCTAAACAGCCATATAAGTCTATTCTAATAGCGTGACTTCTGACCAGATATACACAAGCAGTAGTGCGACTTGATCCATGACAGTGCGATACCTCACTAACTTGTAGTGCGATGGTCCAGTCCCAGTGGGCACACGACGTCTTTAAGACGTCTTACAGACGTAAATTATTGAACGTCTTATAAATGTCTTATTTTGGTCGTATATGCAAAACAAAACGACATCTTTTTCTGACGACTAAACAACATCTTTTTCTGACGACTAAAAGACGTCTTTTAGTCATCGGCACTATAAAAAATTTCCTGGCACCCTAGCTGCCAGGTAGAGCACCGTAAATTTTAAGGTGGAAGATTTACAAATTGTGCCGTACATTTAACGGGATTTTTGTATGGATGGAACGCTGCATCTGCAGATACTGGAATTAATCAATACAACTGTTTATTGTACACAATGTTTTTCACTTGCCTGCACGTAGATGTAGTCTGGTTCTTTTTTCAACCACTCCTGATCCTCTCCAGTTACTAATGTACAGAACATGTATCCTTTATATATACTGTCTTTTCGAAACTCTTTTTAGTCATGGTGACATGCAATTATAATCTATATTTCAATATTTTAAATGTTGAATGTACTTTTTACATAAACATAGAAGAGAACATCAAAATCTTACCTTTTTAAACATAAAATTAACAGTAAATTATTTAAAAATGGCCTTAAATCACCCATTTTTACATATTTTTTTTACATATTTAAACATATGGCTGCTCCCATTGCACTCTGGGATATATCCAATATGTAGATGATCTGACCTTACTTTGACATAGCTTTGTGCTCGAATCATTTCCAATGTTTAAATATGTAAAAATGGGTGATTTAAGGCCATTTTCAAATAATTTACTGTTAATTTTATGATTAAAAAGGTAAGATTTTGATGTTCTCTTCTATGTTTATGTAAAAAAGTACATTTAAAATATTGAAATATAGATTATAATTGCATGCCACCATGACTAAAAAGAGTTTCGAAAAGACAGTATATATAAAGGATACATGTTCTGTACATTAGTAACTGGAGAGGATCAGGAGTGGTTGAAAAAAGAGCCAGACTACGTATACGTGTAGGCATGGAGGAAGAAGTCTGTTTTCTTCCTCCATGGTGTAGGTAAGTGAAAAACATTGTGTACAATAAACAGTTGCATTGATTAATTCCAGTATCTGCAGATCCATCCCATAGCAGATGCAGCGTTCCATCCATACAAAAATCCCGTTAAATGTAGGCCTACGGGACAATTTGTAAAACTTCCACCTTAAAATTTACGGTGCTTTACCTGGCAGCTAGGGTGCTAGGAATTTTTTTAATAATAATAATAATAATGTATAGATTTATATAGCGCACGTATCCACCAACTAAGTGGCGCTCAAGGCGCATTATATTATTATCCCTGCTCATAAGGCTCATAAGGCTCATAAATCATTCCTGAAACCATCTCAGCTCCCTGGGGAGTATACAGCTCAATTGCTGCCATTTCTAGCGCATAGAGAGCAAACCATCTCTGCCTTCACAGGTACCCATTTAACCCCTGGGTGGAGAGAAGCAATTATGGTTAAGTGTCTTGCTCAAGGACACAGGTGTCACGGCCGGGGCTCGAACCCACACTCTGCTGCTGGCAACACCAGAACTTGAGTTCAGTGCGCTAGACCACTCGGCCACGACAATCCACTTTTCGTGCATTATACAACACACGGGACCTACGGCTTTACGTCCCATCCGAAGGACGAAGCAATTATGGTTAAGTACCTTGCTCAAGGATACAAGTGTCACGACCGGGGCTCGAACCCACACCCTGCTGCTGGCAACACCAGAACTTGAGTTCGGTGCGCTAGACCGCTCGGCCACGACACTCCGTTTTACAGAGCCGATGACGAAAAGACGTACCTTTTAGTCATCAGAAACAGACGTCATTTAGTCGTCAGAAAAAGACGTCGTTTTGTTTTGCATATACGACCAAAATAAGACATTTATAAGACGTCAATAATTTACGTCTATAAGACGTCTTAAAGACGTCGTTTGCCCACTGGGGTGCCTCATTCGTTGACCCAATGGTGCAGTGCGTCGCAGGGCTAGCCTAGCTTGTGCGGTCTGATATACACTCTGGCCCCATCCAGAAACCCTGTATAGTCAAGCCTTGGTGGTCTGCGTCGTCAAGACTGGCAGCCGTCTCTTGGTGTATCAGTACCCGTACCGTACACCGAGTTGACAAGTTGCACGAACGATGGTCCCACTGACTGTATCCAATATGTACATATGCATTATAAAGTCTAATGTAAACTATTGACATGTACCTGAACTACGCTACCACTCCGTCCATACACATTATTATATAGTGCCTGTTATTATTCTTGAACTAATAGTGAGAATGTTAATAAACCAACTCCATTTGATTGTCACAACAAAGTTTGTGTCCTCCTCTTTTATTTGTTGACCTACAGTAGTGGGAATGCAACAATATATAAACACTTAAAATGTAGTTACTACATTGGTAATGAAAGTTATGAGGCTTTGCATCTTGGTGTATCAGTTTGGTTTAACGCCAATTGGTTTGTGGTTTTGATTGTGGTTCTGATAAGAACCATATAAGTCTTCTCTATTTCAGAACCACTGTCTCACTTTGTTGAGATCCAAACCACATGGTGTTACCACAAACCGAACCAATAACATTGGTAATGTTCAAGTGGCAAAACCGCTTGTAATGAGCATGGTTGCTCTCTTTGAATCAATATATATACATACATGTATAAACAACCAACCTCTGGAGAAAATAGTGAAAATGCATTCAGATTTTGTTGTATTTATTTAGAATTAAGTAAAGAGTGCTCTTTTCTAATTCAAACAGGACAAATAGTCATAGTAGAATCTGTCAAATCCATGTATTTGCAACAAATGATACATGAGTCAGCGTTATACAAATTAAACTCTGATTAGTTCAAGTGTAAAAGAGTGATGGTGCAAACCCATTCAGTGACACTCCATCTTTGCTGACTTGTATTTGTTTTTCAATATGCATTTATCATACAAAATTGAAATACAGTGGATCCATATCTGACTATTTCCAAATTTTGTCCATTTGACAATACATATGTTGTGGGAATAGTAGACCTTTGGTTTGAAGGTACCAATAATAACCGATGGGTCAAAATTGGGAAATGTGTAGAAGAGACAGGATATTTTTATATCCTTTAGTAGCAATAGCTAAGCTTTCATGCCTCACTCGGCAATCATCAGTTGCATGTAATGGTTCAAATTAATGAGCCCGGTGGTCTCCTGTCTTATTTTTTAGATAAGACATTGAATTGATGTTCTTTTCAAACAGTTGTAGTGTGTCCGTTATGTTTGAGTGAGAGAGTTCGTTGTTTTTATATGATTTGTTCCTCTAATATGGAAAGCAAAACATTAAGGTCTTTCTGAATGCAACAAAGGGTTGTTTCGGAAATATTTCCGAGAGTTGTGGGTTTTGTTGTATCAGCGGCCAGTGTTTGTTTATTGCTTGATTCACATCGTTGTGGTTAACGAACGGATTATAGGTGGTTGAGAAAACCAGTGGTACTCCCATGTTTTGTATACCTTTCGGTTTACCTTGTGAATGAGTTTGGCTTGGTTTGCCAGTGGGTTTTTGGAAGTTTAGTTATGCATTGGTTATGCAATTCTCAATCTTTTTTTGGAAGATATTGATATCACTCAGGAGAGTAGAACGGGTTGGTTTAGCAGATGTTGGAACGAAGTTTAAACCTTTACCCAGGGCAATTTTCTCAATTTGAGATGGCTTTGCTGTGGATAGGTTTGTGATGAATTGTTCGCTTATAGTGTAGTCATTTGACTAATATGGTACTGTTTGGTTTTATTTGAGCGTTCAAGTGAAAATCGTTTCAATTTTCGTTTTGATTGTGAACGTTTTGCTTCTTTCGTAAATTTCCTTTGTGCCATAGTCGGGAGATATTTGTTTATCAAATAATATATACTTTTATATTTGTATTATATTAAATGGATAATATATAGAGTAGACAAGTGGCATGAGGTTTCTCTTTTGAGAAGATGTTGTGGTCCTGAAGAGGACCGGTGGAAATATGGTCTTTAAAGACCGGTGTGTTTGGAAAAAGCTGTTTACACTCCCTCTCTTGGCCGCTTCTTCCCCCGTTTCGGGGGTGGTTGTGGTCTTGTAAAAAACTCGTACAGTTGAAGTGGTTTCGTAGTTCTTTCTGCGTTGACTTGGTCGCCATCAATATATCCAAGGTTATATCCAAAGTTCTTGGTGGCGAAGATGTTGGTGAACGCAGTTTGAAAGAACGATGTTTGAAAGACTTGCTGAGTTTGGTAGACATATTGTCTGAATGGTTGGTACGGTTTCTCGTTGGCGTTTATGCCGGGGTTAAGCGGACGTGAGATGGGTGACAATCAAAAAGCCTTTGTGTGAGCTCGGGTGCATCATGTGTGTGTATATCGTTCACATTGGTGCTTCGTGGACAAAGGCAAGTTGCATCCTTAGTGGTAGTTCCAGGGTTTGAGCATATTCAGAAAGCGTGGGAAAGGGTTTATTGCATTTGCAATGGTGTGTTTTATATTCCCCACGTTTTTTTCGTGTGGTTGTGTTTTTTCAAACATGGAAAGGTTTAGTTACAATTTCCTGTATATGTGGAAATGTAAGAAAAGAAGTACCTTTCTTTTGTATGTGATAAGGGGCTCCGTTCGGAGCTAGAATAAGTATGCTCAGGGTTTGTTTCTTCCTACCGGATGTGGAAAAGTGGAAGTCAAATATTGAACTGTGTTTGCCCAACAGTTTGGGCTAGGTGTTTACCTTTATGGTTCGGTTGTTAGAGAAGCGGTATTAGTTTCCTTCCCGGTTTCGGGAGTGTGGAAAGGGATGGGTATACCTCTGTGAAAATGTAATTCGTGTCCTGGTTGGACCGTCTGTCAAATCCATGTATTTGCAACAAATGATACATGAGTCAGCGTTATACAAATTAAACTCTGATTATAGTTCAATTATGCATCATGTATCACTTGCTGGCTTAATATGCATGTACAGCTGGTATTTTACTCACATACATCCCAGCAGACTTGTACTCTATAGTTGTAGTCGAGTACATTTTCATGAGTACGAAATTGAGTACGAATACAGAAAAATGTACTCGAGTACAAGTAACAGTATGAGTACTACAACTCTCCATGCTAGTCCAATTTTGATAAAGACCAGTCTTTAACAGCTGTTAAAACATCCCCAACATGACCAATCGGATTGTCTAAATTGTCAGAGGGTATTTACTAACAATCACTTATCATTCTTACCTTCCACAGGGTGAACCTGGACCTAAAGGGTTCCTGGGATATCCGGGATATCGAGGGAACAGGGGACTGCCAGGTCTAGATGGTATACCCGGAAATATGGGCGAAGAGGTCAGTGTTCGTAAGCTGTAAAGCAATGTGCAGAGTCTGATGAAAGTAGGCAGTGACTTTATTGACAAGAGGCCTTAAATTACTGTACCTATGCTATAAATGGAAGTGTAAAAAAAAATGTGACACTAAGTTTAAATTAAAAACTTTACTTTTTCTACATCAACAGAATTTCCTTGATGATGTTTTTGCATCAGGTGATAATCATTTGAATTGATTTTGCCCTTACACTGACATGTAGCATTGCATACTCAGTGCTTTCTGAATCCCGCCCAAGTTTTTTTTTTCACAGACACTCGGAAAGCACTGAGTATGCAGTGCTACATACATGTACATGTACATACGTTGGTAGCAAAATCAAATCAACAGAATTTTATTTATTCTCCCATGGGGGTTCTTTGTTTTTGGCAGGGAGAGCCTGGTCCCATCGGTCCACTAGGTAACAATGGCACCGAAGTGAAGGGCCCACAGGGTCATTCAGGCCCAGTGGGTGCACCTGGTATCCCTGGCCTACCAGGGTATGACGGCAGTCCAGGGCCAAGGGGATCTCCTGGACTCCCTGGTGCTCCTGGTGTTGAAGGTATTCTTGGGACAAATGGAACGCAAGGAAGACAAGTAAGAGGAACATTACTCCTTAACCTATTATTGATTTATTTCGTCTTTGAAACAGCATCTGCAAATTTAATGATATATACTTTTTTGCCATTAAACTTGCAATTTCCTGAAATGCTTGGTTAAACAGTAATTAAGTGCTCAAATGAATTTATGATGGGACCCACCATTAAATTTATTTCAGCACATATTTACTTTAAAACCATATGATGACAATTTTTTAGAAATGTGTAATTTTAAAGCATTTGTTTTCATTTCCTGAAGTTAAATAGCAATGTTAAGATGGATAAGACAAATTGTTGGAAGTTGCTGGTAAGACTAGCAGGCCCAGAATTTCATTCTTGAAGGGCCAAGGCCACTTTCCTTGACTAAAGGACATTTTCATTTAATATCAAAATGACTTTGGGAATATTTTTAAGAGGCACCAAGTCTGGAGCAACTGAGGCCATGGCCTCCATTGAAATACCATGCCTGAGACATGTCCATGTTCTTTAGAGTTGCTAATTCAAAAAAAGGGTTGGCTGGGTTATTGCCAAATCTGGATTGTTGTATATGTGTGGCATCCATTTTTGCTTTATGCAGCCTTGAATCACTGCAATGAATGACTCTCTGGTAATAAAGCTGTGCCGGATATCCATGTTCCATTTTTTGGTTCCAATTACCAGTAAATGACTTTTAAAAATTTTGACTGAACATTTTAGCCACACAAATGGAAGTTCCCATTTTTTTTACATTTTTTGTGTGGGGAATGGGGATTCTATGAGTTGTTTTTAATATAGAGACAGAAAAATTATTACAGTAAGCCAACATTTATTATGACTCTAATTAAACAAGAGAAACTTGTGTTCATATTGGTTATTTTATACATTTGGGAGTATTTATGTCTTTTTACAAAATTATTTACGGGTACCCGGGTATCCGGTTCCTGAAATAACTGAAAACGCACAGCCTTATCTAGTAAATATTTTCTGTGGACCTGGGCTCAATATCATGGCTCTGCTTAGACAATTCAAGACATTCTTGTTCAAGTAATTGTAGTTTTTCATTTTGTGGTTTATGTAGCATCTTTTGGTTTTGTTGTTGCTTTCTGAACGCATAGAGACTTTTCCTGAAGATGTTATGAGCAATATAAAAATGGAACTGGGTAATGACAGTTTCGGTTGGGTATCTGGGTACATGGATACCCGGCACAGCCTTATTACTTATGTCCTGAACAGGCCCGTACGCAGGGGGGGTGCGACGGGTGCGTACGCACCCCGCCAAATTACCAAAAGGTCCACATGAAAGGGCGCGAAACCGATGTTATATAGTTTCCCAAGGCATTTTTGGTCCCATCAGTACAAATTCGCACCACCCCATAAAAAATCCTGCGTACGGGCCTGCTGAAGGTGTTATGAGCACCTTCAGCACAGCCTTATTACTTATGTCCTGAAGATATGAGCAATATAAAAATGGAAACTGGTAATGACAGTTTCGGTTGGGTATCTGGGTAAAAAGATACCCGGCACAGCCTTATTACTTATGTCCTGAAGGTGTTATGAGCAATATAAAAATGGAACCGGGTAATGACAGTTTCGGTTGGGTATCTGGGTACATGGATACCCGGCACAGCCTTATTACTTATGTCCTGAAGGTGTTATGAGCAATATAAAAATGGAACCGGTAATGACAGTTTCGTTGGGTATCTGGGTACATGGATACCCGGCACAGCCTTATTACTTATGTCCTGAAGGTGTTATGAGCAATATAAAAATGGAACCGGTAATGACAGTTTCGTTGGGTATCTGGGTACATGGATACCCGGCACAGCTTTATTACTTATGTCCTGAAGATGTTATGAGCAATATAAAAATGGAACCGGGTAATGACAGTTTCGGTTGGGTATCTGGGTACATGGATACCGCACAGCTTATTACTTATGTCCTGAAGATATGAGCAATATAAAAAATGGAATCGAATAATGACAGTTTCGGTTGGGTATCTGGGTACATGGATACCCGGCACAGCCTTATTACTTATGTCCTGAAGGTGTTATGAGCAATATAAAAATGGAACCGGGTAATGACAGTTTCGGATGGGTATCTGGGTAAAAAGATACCCAGCACAGCCTTATTACTTATGTCCTGAAGGTGTTATGAGCAATATAAAAATGGAACCGGGTAATGACAGTTTCGGTTGGGTATCTGGGTACATGGATACCCGGCACAGCCTTATTACTTATGTCCTGAAGGTGTTATGAGCAATATAAAAATGGAACCGGGTAATGACAGTTTCGGTTGGGTATCTGGGTACATGGATACCCGGCACAGCCTTATTACTTATGTCCTGAAGATGTTATGAGCAATATAAAAATGGAACCGGGTAATGACAGTTTCGGTTGGGTATCTGCGTACATGGAGACCCGGCACAGCCTTATTACTTATGTCCTGAAGATATGAGCAATATAAAAATGGAACCGGGTAATGACAGTTTCGGTTGGGTATCTGGGTACATGGATACCCGGCACAGCCTTATTACTTATGTCCTGAAGGTGTTATGAGCAATATAAAAATGGAACCGGGTAATGACAGTTTCGGTTGGGTATCTGGGTACATGGATACCCGGCACAGCCTTATTACTTATGTCCTGAAGGTGTTATGAGCAATATAAAATGGAACCGGTAATGACAGTTTCGGTTGGGTATCTGGGTACATGGATACGGCACAGCCTTATTACTTATGTCCTGAAGGTGTTATGAGCCATCTAAAACTGGAACCGGGTAATGACAGTTTCGGTTGGGTATCTGGGTAAAAAGATACCCGGCACAGCCTTATTACTTATGTCCTGAAGGTGTTATGAGCAATATAAAAATGGAACCGGGTAATGACAGTTTCGGTTGGGTATCTGGGTACATGGATACCTGGCACATTACTTATGTCCTGAAGGTGTTATGAGCAATATAAAAATGGAACCGGGTAATGACAGTTTCGGTTGGGTATCTGGGTACATGGATACCCGGCACAGCCTTATTACTTATGTCCTGAAGGTGTTATGAGCAATATAAAAATGGAACCGGGTAATGACAGTTTCGGATGGGTATCTGGGTAAAAAGATACCCGGCACAGCCTTATTACTTATGTCCTGAAGGTGTTATGAGCAATATAAAAATGGAACCGGGTAATGACAGTTTCGGTTGGGTATCTGGGTACATGGATACCCGGCACAGCCTTATTACTTATGTCCTGAAGGTGTTATGAGCAATATAAAAATGGAACCGGGTAATGACAGTTTCGGATGGGTATCTGGGTAAAAAGATACCCAGCACAGCCTTATTACTTATGTCCTGAAGGTGTTATGAGCAATATAAAATGGAACCGGTAATGACAGTTTCGGTTGGGTATCTGGGTACATGGATACCCGGCACAGCCTTATTATTACTTATTTCCTGAAGGTGTTATGAGCAATATAAAAATGTAACCGGTAATGACAGTTTCGGTTGGGTATCTGGGTACATGGATACCGCACAGCCTGTATACTTATGTCCTGAAGGTGTTATGAGCAATATAAAAATGGAACCGGGTAATGACAGTTTCGGTTGGGTATCTGGGTACATGGATACCCGGCACAGCCTTATTACTTATGTCCTGAAGATGTTATGAGCAATATAAAAATGGAACCGGGTAATGACAGTTTCGGTTGGGTATCTGGGTACATGGATACCCGGCACAGCCTTATTACTTATGTCCTGAAGATATGAGCAATATAAAAATGGAACCGGGTAATGACAGTTTCGGTTGGGTATCTGGGTACATGGATACCCGGCACAGCCTTATTACTTATGTCCTGAAGGTGTTATGAGCAATATAAAAATGGAACCGGGTAATGACAGTTTCGGATGGGTATCTGGGTAAAAAGATACCCGGCACAGCCTTATTACTTATGTCCTGAAGGTGTTATGAGCAATATAAAAATGGAACCGGGTAATGACAGTTTCGGTTGGGTATCTGGGTACATGGATACCCGGCACAGCCTTATTACTTATGTCCTGAAGGTGTTATGAGCAATATAAAAATGGAACCGGGTAATGACAGTTTCGGTTGGGTATCTGGGTACATGGATACCCGGCACAGCCTTATTACTTATGTCCTGAAGGTGTTATGAGCAATATAAAAATGGAACCGGGTAATGACAGTTTCGGTTGGGTATCTGGGTACATGGATACCCGGCACAGCCTTATTACTTATGTCCTGAAGGTGTTATGAGCAATATAAAAATGGAACCGGGTAATGACAGTTTCGGTTGGGTATCTGGGTAAAAAGATACCCGGCACAGCCTTATTACTTATGTCCTGAAGGTGTTATGAGCAATATAAAAATGGAACCGGGTAATGACAGTTTCGGTTGGGTATCTGGGTACATGGATACCGGCACAGCCTTATTACTTATGTCCTGAAGGTGTTATGAGCAATATAAAAATGGAACCGGTAATGACAGTTTCGGTTGGGTATCTGGGTACATGGATACCGGCACAGCCTTATTACTTATGTCCTGAAGGTGTTATGAGCAATATAAAAATGGAACCGGTAATGACAGTTTCGGATGGGTATCTGGGTAAAAGATACCCGCACAGCCTTATTACTTATGTCCTGAAGGTGTTATGAGCAATATAAAATGGAACCGGGTAATGACAGTTTCGGTTGGGTATCTGGGTACATGGATACCAGGCACATCCTTATTACATATGTCCTGAAGGTGTTATGAGCAATATAAAAATGGAAACGGCAAATGAGAGTTTCGGGTGGGGATCTGGGTACATGGATACCCGGCACAGCCTTATTACTTATGTCCTGAAGGTGTTATGAGCAATATAAAAATGGAACCGGGTAATGACAGTTTCGGTTGGGTATCTGGGTAAAAAGATACCCGGCACAGCCTTATTACTTATGTCCTGAAGGTGTTATGAGCAATATAAAAATGGAACCGGGTAATGACAGTTTCGGTTGGGTATCTGGGTACATGGATACCTGGCACATTACTTATGTCCTGAAGGTGTTATGAGCAATATAAAAATGGAACCGGGTAATGACAGTTTCGGTTGGGTATCTGGGTACATGGATACCCGGCACAGCCTTATTACTTATGTCCTGAAGGTGTTATGAGCAATATAAAAATGGAACCGGGTAATGACAGTTTCGGTTGGGTATCTGGGTACATGGATACCCGGCACAGCCTTATTACTTATGTCCTGAAGGTGTTATGAGCAATATAAAAATGGAAACTGGTAATGACAGTTTCGGTTGGGTATCTGGGTACATGGATACCCGGCACAGCCTTATTACTTATGTCCTGAAGATATGAGCAATATAAAAATGGAACCGGGTAATGACAATTTCGGTTGGGTATCTGGGTAAAAAGATACCCGGCACAGCCTTATTACTTATGTCCTGAAGGTGTTATGAGCAATATAAAAATGGAACCGGGTAATGACAGTTTCGGTTGGGTATCTGGGTACATGGATACCCGGCACAGCCTTATTACTTATGTCCTGAAGATGTTATGAGCAATATAAGAAGAGTTATTATTACCGTTAGCGATAAATCAGCACCTACTATTTTAATGTAGGATTTGAGGCTTTGCATGGTGGAGATAGATACTTGAGTTCTTTCGGGTGACACCATGTAATGATCTCTTCTTGGAAGAAGTGATCATTACATGGTGTCACCCGAAAGAACTGAAGTACCTACTATTTTGTGCTTTATATACGAGAAAGCAAGGAATTTCTGCTTGTGTACATGTTTAAAGATCTATTGCCTGTTTTATTTGCTATTTTAACGGCTATTTCCCAAAATGTTCTATTTCATCGGAATATTACTATTGTACTTGAGGAAGGGAAATCATATGCTTTAAAATTGAACATTTCTCAAAATAATCAGGAGAACCATAGTTTTACAGTTCTGTATCAAAATTAATTTATTGTGTGTCATTTTGGCACTTTTTACTGTAAAACCAGTCTTCTGACAACTAAATTGTGAAATGTCTCATTTCACTGTATTTCAGCGGCGTAGGCAGGACTTTTTCAGTGGGGGGGGGGAGGCAGGGCACAGGGGGAATTGCTTTTTAGTGGGGGGGCCCAGGAGGTGTAGGTTTTTTCGCTTTTCTTTTTTTGGGCACTATCGGGATTTTTTTGTTGGGGGTACCTGGGGGGGCACTGGAAATTTGTGGGGAGCACGTGCCCTCCAGTCCCCCATGTGGCTACGCCGCTGCTGTATTTGTTTTCCTTTAGGAAATTGTCAATGTCAAAAATAAAATCTGGAAATTGCCGATAAAACACAGTCGATACATCTTTAAGTAGGGATTTGCAGCTTACACAGCTTATGCAAACATTCTGCACTAACCCTGTATGTAAAAAATGGTGATTGTTAGCATTGATAAAACTTGTAGCTTTGCATGGTGAGGAGGATAAGTAAGACTAATTGCGGTGACACCATGTGAAATTCTCAATTGAGTAGTAATTAGTTCTGAAAAGTACTGGAGGTACAACTCGACATTTCGATCAGCTGATCGTCCTCAGGAGAATGTTAGCATTGAGTTTTGTGTTTAGCAGCACCGTGAAATTGGGTCCTGTGTTGAACTTTACACTCATTTTGTTTCCAAAATTATGATTGTTTTCTTGTAGGGAAGAGAAGGATTGCTTGGATATCCCGGCTCAGCAGGCCTTTCTGGTAGAACTGTAAGTAAGACCATTTAATGAAAAAACTTATAAGACATGGTTAAACAAATTATGGGTCAATTGTCTCCTTGTGTTGTATTGTAACTATTGGTGACATCTATCGGTGTATGTACAGTAACTGTTCCAAGTGTTCTCTGGAAAAAGTAATTTTTGTTATGTATAAATGTACATATACTATGATAAATTTATTACATACACAAAGTGTGTTAGTCTTATGATAACTTAGTCCAGTGCATAAAACTTCAAGAACAAGTGTTTTCTGTCAAAATTGTGATTACTTAAAGACTACACATTGAGCTGAAACTTTCACAGGTTGGTTGTTTAAAAGTGTATGTTGATTCAAGGAAGTAAGCATACAAATAGAAGCCAACAAAACTTATGTTGTACCTTCCATATGAGGAGGGATTAGGATTTCTTGCAGAGTCTGCAGACAATTTGCAGACAGTTTTTTTTTTTTTTACACAAAGCCTTTCTTAACCCTCCTATGCCCAGGCTGAAATTTGGCCCAGTCAGCATGGCACTCACAGACAGTCACTTGAATATTTTTGGGTGCATTTCCAATTGGTACCGGTAGGTCAAACCACAGAGTCACACACAGCTGTGTATGAGTGCACTGCACAAAGTCAATGGGTTGGGAGTTACATGCAAATTTTGAGTGTCTTTGGGTTTGACCTCCTATCACAGCCACATGTGCTTGCATGTATTTGAGTGCACTGCACAAAGTCAATGGGTTAAGAGAGACACACAAATTTCGAGTGTCTTTGAGTGTTAAACCTATAGGAGGGTTAACAAAACTGTATATTGGCTTTAACATTATAATCGTCATCATTAATGTTTTTAGGGGTCAAAAGGTGAACCTGGATTCTCTGGGCTTGCAGGTCAACCTGGTGAACAGGTGAGTTCATATTAAGAGAACAAAAGTTTATTGTGCTGTCTTTACTGCAGGATAATGACCGCAATTGGGTGTGGCCATGTTCAGAACTGGTCATTACCTGCTGTAGTGTTAACCAGTTCGCGTCGGAGGCCGTGTATACACGCAATTTGTTTTTGGACAGCGGATCAGTCAGATTGTCTAAACTGTATTGATCATATTATTATTAATGTTGCAAATATTTTCCTTGCATGTGGTTTTTAACAATTTGTCATTTTTATCCTCCTTAAACTTAGTTCTGTGTTATTGGTGGTATTTGTATTCTGTACTTTTATTATATTATATTTTGTATTATTAATTAGGTTTTTGTGTATTGGTAGTTTTTAAGTATAAATTGACTTTGGTGTACCAGTGTATTTTATGTTTGTTAAGCGCCTAGAAGCTTTTGCGTTATGCGCTATACAAGTTCACTACTATTATTATTATTATTATTATTGTCATTTATAAATGACTAGTCAAAGTCATATGGTGTTGAGTTGAATGCAGGGCAGAAATACATGCTCGGGCCTGAGCCAACATTGTGTGGATTGGATTTTCAATTCTTACTTGATTGTGTGGGTTTCCCCAAAAAATAATTCTCTTGGGTTTTCCCTCCCACTTCTAAAGCTGAAACTTCTTCCTTGTCTCAAATCCCCAAGAGAAAATCACTGATAATGTTTCCAAGGATAAATAAGAAATAAATTAATAAGTAAATTCAGTTGATGTCTTGAATTGTCTGTTGAAAATTCTTCTGTCGGATGTTTCCATGGTAGCTGGGAATAGGTTGGCACAAGTTGTGTCTGAAATCGTCTTTCTATTTGTAATTCTTCAAATGACAGGGTGAGCGAGGTAGACAAGGACGGAAGGGTGATCGAGGTGTGAATGGTGTACCAGGACAAAATGCTTCAGATGGGTATAGGGGAGATGACGGACTCATGGGAGAAGATGGGGAACAGGGACAAAGAGGACTATCTGGACCATCAGTAAGGCTCACTAATACTATCCTTATTGGGAGATACTTGTATTTTTATTTTTGTTTTGTTTTTTCTAAATGGAAGAATGTTTGGGACTTCTACATCTTCCTCATTACTTCCTTATATTTTATTCATGTTTGGTTCCTCATTGTCATATCATGTTTTGTATTTACATGTAATATTATGTTGTGCGTATATAACATTATTTTGTTAGTTTTGCTACTTATATAGATTTTATTGAATTTTTTGTACTGATTACTATACTAAGGAAGTTTTGGAAATAAAAACTTTTGCCAACCATTGAAATATGTGATACATGTATATGTGGTAATTGTAATCAGACCAAACTTTCCATACACAAAGTATGGTGGCTAAGAGAGGCCGCCCAAATCAGGCAAACGTTCATATACATGTACCTCTTTGTGAAAAAGTTGTTTAAAACACAGTGCAGCAGAATTCCAATTGAACCAGTAATTTTGGCTGCAATTGGACATCGTTTCATAGCAAAAAATAGAAAGCTAAAATTGTCTACGCACGGGTCTGAGACACATCCCTCAAATTCCCCCTCATCTTGTAAGTGTAATTGTCTTGTAGTAGTACACCCCCAGTCTAAGGGCCAGGGGCCAATTTCATAGCTGCTAAGCAGAGAATTTTGCTCAGCAAATATCTTTGCTTAGCATTATAAACAGACTACCAGCCAAATTACATACATTTTGTATGGAAACAAAACCTGTTTGGCAAATTGTTCTGGTAATCAAATTTATCTGCTAAGCAGCTCAATGAAATTGGCCCCTTTGATATATTTTGATTCAATCTTGTTGTAGGGTTTTAAAGGACCCATGGGTATCACTGGAGACCCAGGAAAAAGGGGACCAATGGTAGGTAACATTTTAATTTATCAAGATTTAAAAAAATTTAGCCACAAATAATGGGTAAAAATTTCTGTTAAATAAGAAACACACCCATTGCAGTACTGGTTATCGGAAATTATGAATTAATTAAATTAGTTAAATACGTAATTAAATGTCCACTTGTGCTGTACCTATGTTCTAATGAATAACATCACCTAATGGATAATCAGGATAATGATTACATCATATCTATCAGAACTACTTCAAGTATATCATTAAAACCGCAATTGGGATCCTATAACAAACGTCTCTTAAGAAGAATCATGACCAATACATATAGATCCTGGGGTGAAAGATCATTTGCTTCAGTTGCTTCTTCATTGTGTAGCAACTTAACGGAACATGACAAACTTTCTCCATCATTCAAAACTGCCCTCAAGACACATTTAATGAGGGTTGCATAATCGTTCCTAGTCTGTTTTTGTATTTCTCTTGTATGTTGTGTCGCTGCACCATGAGTGTTTTTAGACAGATACTCATTATTATTTCTGATGATTATGTACATAAAACTGTAGTATTGTACTTATGATTATACAATATTCATACGTTTTTTTCTTCAAGGTCGATATTGGCACACCAGGGGATGCAGGAGAGCCCGGGAAGAAAGGATTAAGGGTGAGTAAAAAAACACAAATATGGATGGAACATGTTGAACAAAATGATCATAGTCAAACTCAATCCAAAACCTGAGTTTTTATGACTTAATCTGTAACTGTACAGATATTTATCATATTGCTGCCATCTTTGTCAAGTTCCCTGTGTGCAAGTATATGATCATAGCATTGATTCTCAATAAACAAAAGGGAACCAGCCTATTTTCCTGCAAGCCTCAGTTTGGTCAGGTAGATTTGTATGGGAGAAAAACAAGATGCTGTGCACAGTGAAGCCCTCTAGTGGTGACAATGTAAAAAGGACAAACATCTTGGACAGCTTGTAATATATTTCTTAACTTTTTGTTTGTTTTAAGCTTTTCGCTTTTCCCAATGAATAAACAAGTTTCAATGCATGTTGTATTCAATTGTACTTCAAATGCACGCACACACAACATGCATGATAACAAGTTTGGCTATATACCCAGTTGCCTTGGGGTATCACGGGATAATTGTGCTCGACACAGCTTTCTAGTTCAAGAACAAAATGGGACGCATATTAGATATGACTGGGCTACAGTAGCAGAGAGTTGCACAAAGACATGGATTTTATTGGTGAATTTTCAGCGCATTACACAGTAAATGTGTGTATGTTTAGCTTGTCTTGCGTGCACACGGGCAAATTACCAAGATTGTACTGCTTCTGTTGAGACCTTGCACATCAGTCTGTGGAATACAACATCATGAATGGCCCAAATTAATGAATTTCTTTAGACACAATGCCATGGTCTAGGTTTATACAAGACTACCACCATTCATATAGGTAATAGACTTCTGGTGATACCTGTTTGTTTCTTGTTTTTGTTTCCAGGGGGATGTAGGCAGACTAGGGTCACCAGGAAGCCCAGGGAAAAAAGGACCCAATGGTGACTTTGGTGGAGGCGGAGGACTAGGATTTGTTGGAAGAGCTGGAAGGCGGGTAGGTCCTAGAATTCTGTTCTTTTTCTTTCTTTCAACATTGACCGATTCAGGGGTTGGGGGAGGAGGAACAGGGGAGAATGTGGCTGCATTTTGTCTTGTCAGGAGTGTAAATCTACCATACTTTCTTGTGAGCCCCTCTTTTTGGAAAATAGTTTCACTGATTTTACTATTAAATGATAGAAGCTGAGACAGAAATATTTCATGAGATGTTTGATACCATCCTTAACTCTGCATCAAGTAAGTTTTATGTAAAACTGTGATCATTTATGTTTTTAAAGATTAACAAATGTGTATAGTGGCTCTCCCATGCCAACCTTCTCTCCCAACCTTCCCATTAACATAGTAGGCTGACATTTTTTCCTTCTAACTTTTTAGGGTCTATACGGTGTAAGAGGAATCTATGGTACAAAGGGTGAAAAAGCCGAAAAAGGGGAACGAGGTGAACAAGGTGACAAAGGACCCATGGGTGAGCGTGGAATTGCAGGGGTGCCGGGCCCACAGGGGCAAATAGGTTACCCTGGAGTACGGGGGCCGCCAGGAGCTAAGGGGGTACCAGGTCCCCAGGGCCCTCAGTACAGCGGCATGGGGGAGATGGTGCGTGAAATTTGTTTCAGTTTTTATGTCTGTTTGTCCATTGTGTGTATGATGTAGGTTGAAAAATTGTCCCTGTGTATGTCTCAAGCTGTCTAGTCTATGTGGCTGGGAGGATCATGAGATGTCATGCTCTGAAATGGATGTAGGCCCTTTAATAAAAATTCAACTGACAGCTTCAGCTCATTTTGAGATATCATGTCACATATATAGTGGAATGCAGCTATAATGAGCATCATGGGGGGTCCACACAAAATGTTATCCCTAACCACCCCGTATCCTGCAAAATCCTCCAAGGGGCACTTTTTGGGAAAAATTCAGCACTGTTAGAAACTGGTACTTTTACCTCTTCAAATGGGACAAAATTACTACCTGGCAAGAAGTACAGGCCATAAGTGCTGAATATGAAAGATCAACGAAAATGCATGGTGCATTTTGAAGATAAGGGCGAATGTTTTCAAAAGTGCACTGATGGATTTTGGAGGATTCAGGAAGGTTCCTAGCCACAATACCTAGGGGGTTAGGGTTAAAGTTGTCATTAATAATAGTTATTCATGGCTGCAATGCCTAACATGAAATAGGAGTCAAGGGTCATGCTTAATATAATAATAATAATAATAAATCATTCTTATAAAGCGCAGTTCGTCAAAAGACCCAAATGCACTGTGCAGGCATGAACAAAAACATAAATACTTAATACAATACTTAAACTACATCATGAAAGTGAAGCATGAAAAGGAGATATGTGAGGCACAATAGATAAATAAGTCACAGGCTGAAAAGATGGGTTTTAAGTGAACTCATTAAAAGTCCCAGTGAATTTGCATTCCTAACATGTGATCGAAGCCAAATGTTTATTATTGTGTTTGTGATACTGATAACAGCTGGGCGATGTACCACGTTCAAACCACTCGACCGAGGTGCTCCTTAATAATCAATCTTACTGAAGAAGAAACTTAGGTTTCAATTTGGTCTCGCTTCTTTTGCCTTTGTGAAGGGTAGGAAAGGTATAGAAGGTGTGACCGGTGTACCAGGCCCCCAGGGTGTGCCGGGTGATATGGGCCCCCTCGGTCAGAAGGGACAAAAGGGCGACCTTGGTGTAGCAGGAGATATTGGACCTCCAGGAGAGAGGGGACCGGGTGGCCCTAAAGGAGAACAGGTGAGTATACAAGTTAATTATTTATTTATAAGTGCCCCAGACATTTTAGACACTTTTGAAAACCTGTTGTAACAATTTGCAAAATCTCACAAAGCTGTAGGTGTCTGTGTAGAGAGTGCACACCAGGGTAATCAAATGATCAGCAACTCCACAGATCTCCATAGGCTCCTGCGTTAGATTGAATAAAAAGCGATGAATGCGATGAAAAGTGGTTAAACTCTCGATGAGATAGTGGATGGTGAAGATCTGTTCAATATACAATTTATAAAATGAATGTGCACACATAATGTAGATTTATTTTCTTTTAATTTTTGTATAGGGATTACCAGGCCGGAATGGATCTAAAGGAATGAGTGGAATGGAAGGTGACAAGGTCAGCGTCTATTTTTTTCTAATTTTTAAGGGAAAATACACTTTTAAAGGGAAATACATAAAGTTTTCAATTTGAGTTGAAAGTGTATTTTGTGGAGGTTGTTATGACATGAGATATCATACCAAGTTATTCTTTAAAAGGGCTCTCTTTATTAAGTACAAATTGTATACAATTTTAAAAAATAATATTGATCATTGATCATTGCTTTTTTCTTTGGGGGTAGAAATCGTAAGTCAAAATATACCCCAATTGAGCTGAAATATCCAAAGTTTCATGGTTTTTATTCAAATTAAGTACAAATTTGCATATACCATCATTTTACCAAAAGCGTTATTTCCCTTTTAAATGGAAATAGAACAGACTCAAAGAGGAGTCCTTAACCTTGAGTCCAAGTACTCATTATCAAGTCCGAGTCTCAAGTCCAACTCATGAGTCCTTTATAAATGAAAACTTCAGTAAGAATACTGAACATTGATATGTTTTACCCATTTTTATTTGAATTAAATTTACAGGGTAGCAAGGGAGTACAAGGAGAGTATGGGAGAGCAGGATATGGCGGTGCTCCGGTAAATACTTGAATGATAGTTTTATTATTATTTGAAGTATTATTCATTTCTTATTTATCCCAGCTGGTCTTATTACTGGTCTCCCTCAGGTCTCAGATTTGAACTGTTAGAGACTATTAAAGACCCAGGATAAATGTGGAGGGGGGGCTGCCTGACAAGGGGTGGGGGTTGCCTGACAAGGGGTGGGAGAAACGTTGAATTTATGGCATAACAGGCGAGAAGGACAAAATGAGTCAGTTTATGTCAGATTATTATATCATTTTTGATATTAAGTTCACAGCAAAACCAAAGAAGAGGCAACAAAAGGATTTCTGGGTTTTTAATTTTTCAGTGCAAAAGCCAGTTGATAACTGTGCATGGTTTTCTATTGGATTACAGGGAATACGTGGCACACCAGGCGAGAAGGGTGAGATTGGTTTAATGGGCCCGCATGCCGCCCCAGGATTCCCAGGTTACTTTGGTACGCAGGGAGCTAAAGGCAGAGTGGTGGGTACACATAATGAACAAGTCTAATTATTACAAATATTTGGTCATCATCATACCACGTCTTAAAGGGAAGGTACAGCATTGGTAAAACTGCTTCTATGAGTATTCTTACTTTCTTTGAATCAAGATATACGTCAAGAAACCATGAGTTTCAGCTTATTCTGTTATGTTGTAAACAAGAAAATAATGAAAATACATTCAGGGCCTAATTTCAAAGCGCTGCTTACTGGTAAGCAAATTTTTGTGCTAACTATAGCAGAAAAAAATTGCTTAAACATAAGCGTATTTCACATGTAAGCAAGAACATTCAGAGCGGCGCGTGCGCATTCACCATAGATTTGTATTGTTGCGTCACTCATTTGCTAGCAATAACGGCTGACACGTTAGCATGCCTTTCTTCAAGCTTAACGGATAACAGTGCTATGAAATGAAAAATGAACAGTAAGCAAAAAATAGACTGCTAAGCGGTTCTATGAAATTGGGCCCAGATTTTAGGTAAGAGGACTCTTTCCTAAAATTAAACATGACATTGTTTTTCCTTAAAAGTGATAGCACTCAGACAAATTAATTTCTAGGGAAGATTGCTACCATCATCAGTTTAATGCCAATTAGGTTTCACATTTTGAAACATTTGGTTATTTCACATTATTAATCCTATATTTTACATTTAATTCCTTGACCTTTTGTTAAAATTTTTTTAGAATTGTTTTCATTATTTGTTTGAAAATGCGTCTCCTATGTTTTGACATTTCCTGTGTTTTTGGTGTTTCCCAGCCAATTTTGTTTGTAATCTGAAAATTAATATTTTCCTGAAGAAAGGAAAACAAATAGGTTAAAATTAAATAATTGTCAAAAAAGCATATTTTTATGGGGACCGACAAGAAAATTGGTTTGGAAAAGTATTACTGTAAAAACATTGTGAAATTTGAATTTTTTGTATTTTTTGCCTTTCTACAAGAAAATGATAGTTTTCAGTAAAGAATTGGAAAAAATAGAAATGCATTTTAATGATGAAAAATAAGATGTATCACCCATTTAACTAACAATTTCCAAAACATTTTTTATCAGATGTTTGTTTTAACAGTAATTAAGTACCCAAATGAATGAATGAATGAATTTATTTTGAGGCACATTTAAAATGTAAAAACATGCTTTTCATGACTTGTAAATTTCCAAAAATTGCCGTTAATTTTTTTTTTTTAATTTACAATACATTACCAAGTATATTTACAATTTGATTCCAGTTTCTTTCAGTTCATTTTGAAATAAAGCATAATTGATTTATAAGATAAATAAATGCAACCTTGGTTTGTTTTTCCTGGAGGCAGGGACTGCGAGGTCGGAAAGGACGAAGTGGTGTCAAGGGGACTCACGGAATTCGGGGTAAACCAGGACCTCAAGGACAAAAGGGCAGGAAAGGATCCAGAGGCCCTCCTGTACGTCTGTCTCTCTATACCTGTCTGTCAATTCCTGTCTGTTTGTCTGTTGGTAATAGCCACACAAGCTTAGACATCAGGGCCCAATTTCATAGAGCCAGTCTCTCTATACCTGTATATCAATTCCTGTCTGTTTGTCTGTTTCTGTTGGTCTGTTGGTAATAGCCACACAAGCTTTTCAGGGCCCAATTTCATAGAGCTGCTTAGCAGCCGATTTTTTGCTTACTGTACGTTATTCATTTCATAGCATTAAGAATAGAGAAAGGCACGCTAACTTGCTGGCCGTTATTGCTAGCAAATGAGTGATGCAACAATACAAATCCATGGTGAACGCGCATGCGCTGCTCTCAATTTTCTTGCTAACCTGTGAAATATGCTTATGCTTATATATTTGTCTGCTGTATTTGCCTCGTGCATATCGTAGCCCTCTAGCAACGAAATGTACTTCAGCTGCGAGCTGCGGAATTTACGCGGTTCCATTTACAGCCTCTTTACTGTACAAACATATCACAGCAGTACGGTGCGGCTGCGTCGCTTGAATGATTAAATAAAGTCATTTTATATGCAAACCGTAAATTCTCACTGCTGAATTCCACCTTCTTATCCACTACCTTCCAAATACCATACCCTTTCGCTGCACTTATCATTAAGTATGAGGAGTTTTTCTACCTGGAAAAGGAGATCTCAGCGGCCATTTTGTTAGGAATTTTCAAAAGTGAAAAACTCTTCCCTGGTGCATGGTAATCGTTAATACTAGAATGAAGCCAAACCAAACAGGTGCCAGTGATATGCTAACTTTCCTACATGTATGTCACAGCCATAGTTACGATTGCCAAACTATGGACGGCCGTTAGTGCAAAATAAAACAGAAAAACTTTAACGCTTGTTTTGAATACTTTAATTAGTAAAAACACTGATAAAATCAACACTTGACCAAGATGTATTCCTCTTAAATACCTCCGGCCTAAAAATGTTTAATTTTGGGCAGAATCTCTTGCTAATCACGTTTGAAATTGTTGCTCACTAATGGCTGTCCATACAAAATGGTGCCCAATGCTTACAATACAAAATGCCCTTCACGAACCCCTGTGTTGAATGATGGTGCCCTCATATGGCCATGGACGGGGCGAATAGTTAGTATGAAAATTTGCTTACCGGTAAGCAGTGCTATGAATTTAGGCCCAGGAGATCAGGTTTAGCATAGCGGTACTTTCCTTGCCTTTCACCTCTCTGGACTCCAGGGGCTAATTTCATGGATCTGCTAAGCAGAACATTATGCTAAGCAAATATTTTTGCTAAGCAATATCAAACAGCCAAAATGCATACATTTTATATAAGTTTGGCTGATAACCAAAGAAATATGCTAAGCAAAACTTTCTGGTAAGCAATTTTTTTAATGAAATTGGCCCCTGGTTTGAATCCCAGTCAGACCCAATCTGATCTGTGGACTGGGTTTTTATGTCCGTACTTGATCATGTGGTTTCCACATGTACATGTAGGTACACAAAGTGTACACCTTTGAGAAAGTTTCTGCTTATTATGTTGTATTGTTAATGGCAAATAATGAAAATGCACTCAAACTTTTATGTGGAATTTTGTTCTCAGGAAGTCAAAATATTCAATAAAGAAAATGATTTCATTAATTTTATGTAAAGCACTTAGAGGATCACATCGTGATAGATTTCATGCAATGTAATACTCCAATATTATATATTACCCAATATAAAATTAAAGTTAAAAACTGGAAAAGTGACAAACCAAAATAAACTGACTAGTTAAAGATGGATAGATTTATCATTCTCCTGAAAATGATCAGAGTATACTGATCAAAACTTTATCAGTTATCAAACCACCGGTTTTTCTCAAAACCACGCACATGTTAACAACTCATTAGAGTTATAACATGGTACTGTCGTAAACCATCTTCTTACTGTTTCCACCATGCAAATCTTCAAACCCTTCTGAGAATCATCAATTAATTATTAAATTAACATTATCTACAACTCAAACCGGTTCTCTACAGGGTACAGAAGGGTACAAGGGAGGTTTAGGTGAACCAGGATTGAGTATACCAGGAGAAGAAGGTGTTGATGGAGTCCAAGGACTGCGAGGGTTGAAAGGAGAAAAGGTGATTTTTTTTTTTTTTTTTTATATGAGAAGGCAAAACTCGTTTGGTCAGTATGTGCTGTTTGATTTACATGCCGACTCCATTAAATCCATATATCTGTCTGGGCAGTATTTAAAGGCTTGCTGAAATAGAAACCTTTTTGTGATAGATTTAATAGATAGATAGGGTGCTGAAACAACTTTTGTTGTATTTTGTTTTTCCAGTATATATTTTCAACTAGAAAATATTGCTATTCTGTGTCACTGTTTTTTATCCCCCTCCCTGGAAAAAGAATGGCGATGAATGTACATGTTATCTGCAACACACGTTGTACAATGCACACAGTAACACATGTGTCAGCACTTTTCTCGGATGCTGGTTATAGCACGTTTTGTTCTCCAAACAGAATCTGAGTAAATTTGGGCACCGAACGTTCTGCAGATGACCTGATAATAAGTGTCCATTTCTCTTTCCAGAGACTGTTCAAATAAGCTCCACATATTTTGATCTGTACACCTGATAATTCACATAAGATGTTATGATTTTTACAGGCCTGGAATTTCACAGAGGCCACGGATGCCATGCCATGGCCTTGGTTGCGCTAGTCTTAGCCGCGCTGGTCTTAGCCTTGGTACCCCTTAAAAATGTTCCCATAGACATTCTGATATTCTAATGGAAGTGGCCTTTGTACATGAGTATGAGAACATAATGTTGTGAGTTTTGATTTCAGTAAAGCTTTGAAGCTAGAGGTTGAAGTTAATGAATTGTGGGTTAGGGTCGACTAACATTCGGGACTGCATGTCAGTTCCAAGTAATATAAGCCGAAATTCTTCCTGACTATACTTTTGATGTCATTAATGTTACTATTTCTTTTCGTTTGATTATTATTAAAGGGCAACAGAGGGGTGCAGGGACCCATCGGACCTTTAGGAAGAATAGGCTACACTACCCCAGGGGTCAGGGGTGCAGTAGGCCCTCCTGGGGAAAGAGGACCCAAGGTAACAGTCATTACATGCTCAGTAAATTATTGATTGTTAAAGACCTTTATCATGGTTCAGCCATCTTGTTTTTCTTCTATACAAATACATGTGTCCAAACCGAGGCTGGAAGGGAAATTAGTCTGGCACCTTTTATGTGATAAGAATCAGTGCTCAAACTGTTATGTATGCACTGGGAATCTGACGAAGATGGCTGCTGAGTGATAAAGGTCTATATAGGAACACGTACTCGACAATGTAGGGGGTGAAGTCCATGGAAAGCTTCAGGCTATTTAAGTTATTTGTTTTCATACCATCAATCAAAAATAAAACAAATAAACGTGTGAAATTTGCAAATGTGATGTATGGAGGTGCCCAGTAGGCTTATACAAGAACAGGCACCTGGTATAAAAGAAAAAGCAATAGCATAATAGATTTAACTCCAAAACATTTTTGGTGAATTAGGCCAAAAAAGAGTCTCCGGTTTCTGGTCATCGGTCGGCTACAAAATTGGTGCAGTGACACTTTTTTTTCTTCTTTTCTTTTTTTTAATAATCTTTTTTTTCTTTTTTTTCCCTTTTTTTTTTTGCCAACAGAGAAATACATGATACATGTATACACATTGACCAAATTTTTCATATACAAAGTACGGTGGCACAAATTGGGCAAATGTTCATACCCTTATGTGAAAAAGTCGTTTAAAACACAGCACGGAAGAATTCCAGTCGATCCAACAATTTTGGCTGCAATTGGACATCGTTTCATAGCAAATAAAAAGAAAATTAAAAATGCTGACGCACGGGTCTGAGGCGATGTACAAATTAAGTTAAATTATTAGACAAATACAATATTGTCCTGATAGAAAAATAATCATAAATAATAATTACTAATATGTAACAACAGTCTTCTGACAATGACTAGATCATGCTAGTCAAAACGTAGAGAAGACCTATACGGTTCTTAACAGAACCACAAACTCACGTTGCAATAGTTGAGATTCAGACCACATGGTAATTAAGTAAAGACTGTTTGCAGTGACATCAGAGCATACTGATCGAAATGTTGAGTTGTAACCTCCAGTTCTTTTCAGAACTAATTACCACTCAATTTGAGAATTTCACTGCAAACAGTCTTTACTTATCCTTATCACCATGCAAAGCTATAGATATTACAAACCACATGGTGTTATCACAAACTGAACCAATAACAATTCTCCACAGTGCAAAGTCTCAAAACCTTAATATGTAACAAAATTTCATGTAATTTGTTCAAGCTGTGTGTTGTTCAGTGCTGTATATTATTCCAGAGGACTAGGTCCTTGAGCTTGATACTTGTTTTTATATTCAGTCTGTAACTTTTTTATATTTGTGTTTAGGGTGACAAAGGTCCCCAAGGGGAGCCTGGGTTACCAGCCAAACCTGGAGAGGAGTTAATCTTAGGACCGTCAGTAAGTACTTGTTGAATTATTTATTCAGTTTTCAAATCCATCTCAGTAATGTACAAAACCTTCTTCACAATTGTAATGTGTAGTTTTCTGACAAAAATAAGTAAATGAATTTTTAGAGCGTGAGTACTTGAAGAACAATAATATTAATTTAAGCAGTTACTTGGCTTATACATACTGAAAAAAATCATGACGTCATTTTGTCTACTTACTTGAGAAACTTTTGAGACATTGGCCATGTGGTCAACATGCAAATTAGGCTTACAAAGATTACCGAGTGCCATGTGAAATGGTTCGTATGTTACAAATTATGCTTTCTTCGGCTTTGTATGTTTCAGTGCATATTGATTTTAAAATGGTCAATAAAATACAATCTAAATTTGTAATTTGAAAATTCGATATAAAAGACATTTAATATTCATTTAATATGTGCATTTATTGAGGTGGTTGTTTTATTTCTCTTTCTGTATAGGGGCCCCCAGGACCTCATGGCCCCCCTGGTCCACCAGGCAAACCAGGAAAACAGAAGGTAAGTGAAACATCATCATTCCACTGAAAAAAAATGAAAAGCTCAATCTTTAGAAGCTCATCTCTTTCATTGATTTAAAAACCATATTGCTTAACCAGTTCGCGTCGGAGGCCGTGTATACACGCAATTTTTTTTTGGACAGTGGATCGGAGAGCGTCTAAACACGCCACAGGATTCTCGGGAATATTTGTATAGATTCCCGGTCGACGTGGCAACGAGCCATAAGCATACGGTGGAAGACGCGGTCTCCCCGGTCACGCTCTGGTGAGCACCATTGGTCGTGTTTGTGCGGTAAAAATAAACCCGCCATGGGGTTCGGAAAAACCTTTTTATTCCCGGTGCGAACTGGTTAAAGCCACTTTCAACTGTATACTCAGTGCTTTCTGAGAGGTAACCTGAAAAAACAAATGATCACAGATTTACATGAAAATATGATGATGGTTTCAAAACAGCATTTTAAGGTCTGGTATATAATTTTTTAATTTTTTTAATTTATTTATTTATTATTATTTTTTATGGGGGGGGTAAGGGTTGGGATTCTTTTCTTTTAAAACAACTGTTTACATTTTGTTTCTGTCATTACATTTTACTAAACTCTGAACTATATTTTAGAAACCCCAAAAGTTTTAATATGAGCTTTTACACCAACACCATGCCATTATGCTTGCTTAACTCAAGAAATTTCCGAAAACAAACCCCCTGAAAAAATCCCAGTGACATGCATGTTCCCAGCGACGCGCATGATCCCAGTGACGCGCATGATCCCAGTGACGCGCATGATCCCAGTGACGCGCATGATCCCAGTGACGCGCATGATCCCAGTGACGCGCATGATCCCAGTGACGCGCATGATCCCAGTGACGCGCATGATCCCAGTGACGCGCATGATCCCAGTGACGCGCATGATACACATCAGGCCTGTGATTATTCAGGATTTTTTTCCAAATCTCCCTTTGCCTAAAAAATTTCTTGAAAGAAGAGAAGTAGCCACCAAGGAAAAAGTAGCCTGTATTGTGTTCAAACCTCTAGTTTCTTGTATGTGGGGATGTGGAGTCTGTAAATCCTTCAAAATGAAACATCCAGGAGGTTCAGGGGGGTTTGTCCCCTTGTTTACAGGTTTCCTGGGCACCTTTGAAAAACAGTGTTTCACTGAAAGGTCTCCCCAGGTAAAATAGGAAATAAATAAATAAGACCAAAGGGAGACCTAGGCCCGTTAACCAATTTTACCCAAATCATACCCCTGACACATTCAGTCACCCTCCTCATATCTGCACCGAGGTGACAGTTCATCATCGTCATATTATTTTTGACTGGTTTTTTCTTCAGGGAGAGAAAGGTGACATGGGACCAAAGGGAGAGGCACCACAAGGTCCCAAGGGTGAAAAGGGCCGAAAAGGCAAACCGAATAAACCCCCAGTAAGGGGCCCAAAAGGACCAAAGGTAAGCATATCAAATTACTTATTCAATAACTAATTTCTGTATCTAGACAATTCCAGACGTGAAGCATTCAAAAATGTAAATTTTATTGTTTTTTCTTGAGCAGTGAAGTGCCTCTTTGCTTAATGCCATTGGTGGATCAATTCTTTTTTGCCTGGTATCTCCCTTTTTTAAGACGCTGGACCTGCCCCACCTAATGCTGTATAGCACACATTATTCCCAAACTTTCTCATGTGTTTCACCAACTTGGATTGTTTCTCTCGGTAGGGTGACCCCACCCCAGGAAACCCAGGCAATCCAGGTCCACCTGGCCCAACCGGAAACACAGGAGCAATGGTGAGTTGGTTTGGCCGTGTGGTTGGGCTATTTATGGCAGGGGTGGAAATTAACTTGAATTTGATGGTAGCCCACAGGACTAGTTACGTCAAAATGTTACTAGTCCTTCACATTTTTTAGTAGTCCTGAAAAAGGTGAAAATGTGGAGTATAGTTGAAAAAGTATAGTTTATTTCATTTTTTTCACTAGCCCATCAGACTACCCAAACCCAGCAGCTAGTAGTCCCGCTGCTTGCAGAAGTAAAGCAGGAGGTTGCATTGCCAGAGTCGCTTGTTGATTTTAGGGCAAATTGATATCTATTTTGCTTATAAATTGAATTTTCTTTTTGCCACTAGGGTCTAAAAGGATACAAAGGAAACCCAGGTGTTAAGGGAGTCAGGGTGAGTATAATTACAAACACATATTAACTTGTTTCCAGGTATTAAGGGTGATATACTTTCAGCTCCAATGAAGTATTAAAAATGGCACTCTATTACAAAATTGTATCTAATAATGACCATTGTCTGTATAAGCCTTTCTTGCCATTCATGCAAGAAACTGACTGAAAAATTTCAGAAAATTATTAGGTGATGTCCAATCCACTAACTAAGATGAGTGTTATTTGAGAACTTACTTAAATTTAACGATTTGATCAATCTACTGGCATGATTCATAAATTACCCAGACAGAACCAGTCATATGGGTCTATTGTACTACCAGTATTCAGTGGATGGTTACGGGACTGGTAGATGTTATTTAAGACTGGTTAAGGCTGGATCATTTTAATGCAGAACCTGCTAGCTGAGTGTAGAAGTTATAACCTGTCACGTTAAATAGTCACCTCACTTGCATGATCTCGTATATGTGGTTGAAACTTCTTTCTTAAAAAAAACAAAAAACAAATGAATAATATATTTTGATTTGTTGACTACAAAAATCACAAGGGCATCTATGAATGGTAGAAAAATTACGCTTGGTTTTTACCACAAGATAAAGACCTTTGGGGTTGTGGCCAGGGGTGATAAAGAACTGAGCAGTAGGCAGTCATATTTTATTCCTTGAATAAATAAGATTTTTATGTCATATTGCAGGGTGCTCCTGGACCCCCCGGTCCCCCGGGCCTACCTGCAGGATCACAAGCTACAGCAAGACCAACGGAACTCACAGGCTCTGCGCCACCTCCCACAATTCCAACAACAGTAAGTTCCTGGGCCCAATTTCATGGCTTTGCTGTAAACGTAAGCGAAAAATCAGCGCTTACTAGCAGAAAATTCAGTGCTTTATAATGCAAGCTTATTAAAAAATAAAAATAAATAATAATTAAATATTTCACAAAATACCTTTACAGTCTGTTTTAAAGATGTATCACTTTAAAGATGTATTTCTGGAAATTGCCTTTTAAATAATAATTTCCTTTCAAGAAAGGAAAAACAAATACTTTGATATAATATATTTCATAAAATAGTTGTCAGAAGCTTAGTTTAACAGTAAGAAAGTGAATTTATGGCGGGACCCACTCTAAATTAATTTGTTTCAATGTTTCTCACGATTATTTTTGAAAAATGTGTAATTGTACAGCATTTATTTTCACTTCCTCAAGTAAAATAGCAATATTCCGATGAAAAATAACATTTTCGGAAATGACCAATGAAATAGCAAGAAACACAGGCAATACATCTTTAATCAGAATAAATCTGGACATTATAGACCTATGTCTTTATATGTGGACCTTTTGTTAATTGGACTGGTTATGTATTGACTTTTCTTGACAGTCCAACCCTATGCCAGACATTAAAAAGAAAAAGGGTACCAAGGGTAACCCAGCTGTCAACTGTAAAGACTTAAAAGCAGATTTTCCAGATTATCCTGATGGTAAGTTGATTATTTCCCTTCTCTCTTTTTTCTTACATTTAAATGTTTTTGTGAAATGAACTTTTAATGTTAATTGTATATGAATTTTTAAAGTGAATGTAAATTGTATCTTTCGGATTTTTGGCCACCGTAGGCATTGGCGGATCCAGGGGGGGGCTAAGGGGGCTGTAGCCCCCCCTAAAATCGTAAAAATAAAAATTTGAGAGAGAGAGAGACTTTTTTGACTTTTCAATGAATATCTTTATTTACAATTTCAAAAATTCAAATTACAAAGTCAAAATATACAATAAAAGAATTGTAAATAAATACAGATAATTATTAGATAATCAAGGAATATTTAACAAATTGGGAAACATAATTACATTCTTAAGTTAACAGAAAAGGCAAATATGCCGTACTTGAAAAAAATAGTGTACAGATACATATTTGACAAAAACAGTATTACAGTGAATACTTAAACCATTGTGTGTTTGGCTCATCAGAAAAAGGGAAAAAATCGAAGAAAAAGAGAAGAGGAAAGGGGTTCCAGTACGGTGGGTGCGGCAACACGTTTTTTGGCGTGTGCCGAACCCACCGTGGTTCCCCTGGGGTGGTGAAGCCACTGGCATTACTGGTGTGGGCCTTATATCCCACTCCAGTGGCTTCCAAAGAATAGAGTTAGAGCGGAGAAAAGGAAAGGTCCCCAAAGGGGATGAAAGGGTGACCGAGAGTAGTCACAAAGGAGGAGCAAATTTAGTAATTCAAACCGGGTTTAAATCAGCCATGTCAGCTTGTCATTAATGATGATGAACAAAGTATTATTTATATTCCATTTTTTAAGAAATTCATCATCATTATTGACAAGCATAAAATAGTTGTATTCGAAAATAACTTTGTTTTTGATACGGTGAGTAAAAATTAAAAGAGGATCAATGAAATTAGAGGTTCGGTAAAGATTGTATATGACATATTTGCAACTGACGATAAGGTAGTTTGACAGGCGCACCGCCTCTCTGTTGTGCCCCTAGCACATGGGATCAAGGCCCAGTAGAGGTCAAAGTTCAGAAGTAGATCAGGAAGAAGCCGGTGAAGAAGACTGTGGAGACAGTTGAGTAGAGGTTGAATAGACGGACACGTGATGAATAGATGGCAGATCGTCCCCTTGTCTCCGCACCATCCACATGTTGAAGAGATGGCGGGTTGAGATGATGTAGAACTTGGAGTGACGGTAGAATGTTGTGCAGTAGTTTAAATTGTAGGCCCCTCTTTTTGGATGTTGGGGACGGTAGATATTGTTCCATTGAATGTTTGTGTTGTTCTCCAGGAATCCATTTTTATGCCAGTACGATGTTTCTTGTGAAGGATGCGGGTTGAAATTGGTGTTGATGATATTGTAGAGTGCTTTGGATGGTGCGGAGATAGCATTGTCCAAGTTGTTGATGATGACGTTGAGGGGACGATCTGGTTTTGAAGGAACATTTTGTAGAGCTAGAAGAGGTAGGTGAAATCCTCTTCGTTGAATAGAGAGGGGAACAATCTTATGAGAGTCGCGTGCATCGAAGAAAGCTGTTTTTGAAGAAGTCGTGAAGATGGAGGACGAGATGTGCTAGAAGAAGAGATGACGTCATTAGGCTGGTGCCACGATCCAGAAGAAAAGTTCAGAAGATCCCTCACCAGCCCGACCCCACGCGTCGAGAGCCGCTCAGAGAGGGATGCGCCATCGTCAGTTGCATTTTGAATTAAAGGAATATTTATGGGTAGATTAAGGACATGTCTGACTGAGTCGTGTATTATTTCTAACCGAGCTCCAGACAACCTCCAGGCACGCATGATCTCACCGTAAAAAGATGGCATTGCAATGTCATAAAGTGGATCCGTATTCATAAAAAAGAGATGAAAATCATAATTAAATTTTTTATAGCGACGGAGATGATATTGAAGAAAATTAAAAGAGTTATGAAAATTTCCTTCAAGGTAACGAAAAATACGTGATAGTCTGAAGGTGAGAACTCGTGCCTGGAGGTTGACAAGGCCGAACCCCCTTGTCAGGTTTCTGATACACAATTTGTTCTTTAAGGTAGTGTTTTTTGTTGGACCAGACGAAATCGACCAGCCGCTGGAGTTCACTTAGGAAATCGTCTGGCGGGGCAAGTGCCGCCAGACAGTGAAATATTTTGGATGCAGCTAGCTGGTTGGCAATCAAGACTCTCCCTTTAAAAGAAAGGGAGGTCGAGATGCCAGACCAGCTAGCGAGAGTTTTGAATAAACGGGTTTTACAAATATCCCAGTTTTTGTCTGTGTACTTTTTGGTATTTCCTAAATGAACTCCGAGGAATGACAGGCCATCGTCCATTCCACGAAAATTAAGCTGCCGGTCGCTCCGCCCGATCCAAGATCCCGCCCACAACCCCTGGGTTTTCTCAGATTTAGGCGCGCGGCAGAGGCGCGACTAAAGAGATCATAAGTGTCTCTGATCGCCAAAGCCGCGCTCGGAGGTGACAAAAATGGAAACATCATCTGCATACGCAGACACCGAGCAAGAAACGTCAGCGCCGGGCATTCGGAAACCGCTATCCTCGACTTCGCCTCTTAGGCGATTTAGAAAAGGTTCAATGGCAATCGAGTACAGCAGTCCCGAGAGTGGGCAGCCCTGACGGATGCCCTTCTCAACGGAGAAGGGGGCTGTCAGAGAACCGCAGATTTTAACTAAACTCTCGGAACCACTGTACAGGATTTTTATGTAGTCGAGGAAACGGTCTCCGAAGCCCATAGCTCTCATGGTGTCGAGAGGTAGTCGCGATCAACTTTATCGAACGCTTTTTGCTGATCGAGGTTGACCACGGCTAAAGGGACATCATTTTCATTGGCATAGTCAATGATGTCCCTTATCAGACCTACGTTGTCATGGATTGAACGTCCAGGAACGCAGTAGGTCTGACCCTCACCTATGACCCTGCCAATGCACTCTTTTAGTCTGTTGGCTAGCAACTTTGCAAGGATCTTATAATCATTATTAAGAAGGGAGACTGGCCGCCAATTTGCTATGTCTGCCAGATCCCCTTTCTTAGGTAAAAGAGTAATAACAGCCCTCCTGAATGAACGAGGAAGCGAGCCGGTGAGAAAAGAATGATTTAAGACGGAAAGTAGATCGTTTTTTAGAATAGGCCAAAAGGTTTGATAGAATTCACCAGACAAGCCGTCCAGGCCGGGCGTTTTATCCTTGCCAAGTTGCCTAACAGCTATTTCTAATTCCTCCAGAGACAGAGGACGCTCTAGGTCCTCTGCCTCTAGAGTATCAAGACGAGGCAGGCCCTTAAAAATGTTTTCACGGGCACCCTCATCGGTCGAGTTTTTAGAATAGAGGTTTTTGTAGAAATTAGATACATGATTTTTTTATGAGATAGTTTTAGAACGGGATTTAGATTTTTCAAGATTAAAAAAGTAAGAAGAGGAGGTATCGACCTCGCTGACATGTTTGAATCTCGACCTGATGAGGGCGCCCTGCGCTCGATTTTTTAAAGATAGAATTAAGTTTTTCTTTTTGTTCTAAGAGGACCTGCCTGGTCTCCGGTGTGATTTCCGGCGCAGACTGAAGGTCGTCAATAGTCCGATTTATTTTAAAAAGGGCTTCGCGTTTCTCGGAAGCAATTTTTTTAGAAAATGTTTGAGTAATTATTTTGATGTGGGACTTGCCAAAGTCCCACCAAGAATTTAAATTGGGGAAATCGGACTGTTTTTGACGCCATTCTCCCCAGAAACAAGTTATAATTTGTTTGTATGCTTCATCCTGAAGAAGTGAATTATTAAAATGCCAGTAGGCGCTACCGAAATTAGCCGAGGGTAGTTGAATTTTAAAGAAATAGCGGAGTGATCAGAAAGAGAACAGGGTGTTATTTTGCACGAATGAATAGAGGATAACATATCAGGATGAAGATACAAACGATCTAACCTGGCTTTGGAAACACCACAATCCCTGGAAGGGTTATTCCGCAGCCAGGTAAATTGTTGTTTCTGGGGATTCAGTCTACGCCAAACATCACACAGAGAGAGTGCACCAACAGTTTCCTTGAGAGCTGCTGCGACTCTGGATCTACGCTCGGTGGGCGCATTCAGACGGTCCAATGCAGGATTTTCCGTGCAGTTAAAGTCACCTCCGACCACAACGACACCGTCACTGTCACAAGAGGATAAATGTTTAGAGAAAGAATTAAAGACTTTAAAAGCAAGAGAGTCGCTCTGGGGTACTAAAAAATTATAAATGTGGAAAAGAGTTTCATTGGATTTAGTTTTTGTATAAAGAAGATGTCCTGGAAAAATGTTAAGATTTGAAATAATTTCTAAATTTTTATTATTAACGAGTGTAGTTACCCCAGAGCCATAAGAGTTCGAAGGGGAAGAGATAGGAGTAAAGGGCCATAGGCTCCAGCAGGAGCTTATTTCCGTAAGGTTATAAGTCTCCTGCAGGAGCACTATGTCGGAAAAGGGAAAGAAATTGTCAAAATAAGCATGTATGGCGGCATTTTTGGTTGGCATTGAACAGCCGCCTGTGTTCAGGGAAATCAGTGACAGTGTCATTGCGACCAAACTAATCAAGACTCTCATAAAAGAAAAGCAAACAAAAAAATTACTTATCTAAAGTCTTGATCAGCTTGGTTACGCGTTGTTGTAGGCCTCTGTTGAGGAGTGGGTTGCTGCGTAGCGGTTTGAGTTGTTTCACAAGTCCGGGCACATTAGCAGTGAATCTCTTGGCCACCTCGATAGGTATTTTTCGATTTTTTATGGAGGCCAAGAAATTCATGAGCTCTTTAGAAGACAGAGGACCTTTTGTGTTGGAAAGGCAATCAGGCACCGCCTCGTCTTCGGTAGTCTGACTGTCTTCCCACATGTCATCTTGGTCGTTTGTCGACGAGGCCGGGGTAGAGACAAGGGAGGATTGTGAGTTAAGGACTTGGTTAAGGACTTGGGTGATGGAAGGGGAGTTGACTGTCATGGGCATCGCCACTTTTTTTGCTATTTTACGAGGGGGAGAGGGTGTCTTTAGAGGAGTGAAAACCTGTGTATCCTTAGAGGGGGCTTGAGGGGAGGATTTTCTCTTCGATACAACATCCGAAAAAAGTCTGGACGGTGGTGGTGGCGATCCCCAGACAGAGCAACCGGGTTTGGATGGGGTGTGGGTAGGTTGACGGGGGGATGAAGGTTGGGAAGGAGGAGGGGAGTGGTGGGAGGGGGTAGGGGAAGGGTGGGAGAGGGAGGGGGAGGAAGGGGTTGCGGATGACGCTGGGGCTACGGACGACGCAGGGACCCCGGACGCCGGAGAAGCCACAGGAGGCGAAGGCCCGACAGACCCCGCCGAGCCGCCCGCACCAGCCGAGCCGCTCGCCCCCGTGCTCTCACGGGGACCAGCGGCATCTCCAGGCTTGGCACAGGCGGCCCCGACAGGACCCGAGGGGCCCCCATCGCCCGCGGAAGTCCGGACACCCGAGGACCCCGGACGATCCGCATCCCCAACGGGATCCAAGGGAACAGGTTTTTTGGAGACTTTAGGTGGGTGTTTGGGATCGGATTTGTTTCGGTTAGAAGGGTTATGGACGAAGGTGGGAGGTGGGTTCAAAGGGTTGGTCTCGTTACTGTTATTGTCATCGGTCCCCTGTTTCTTGCAAGCTCGACTAATGTGTCCGTACTCACCGCACGAGAAGCAGCGTACCGACTCAGTCGACAGAAAAACGCGATAATTTGTGCCCAAATACGAGAAGTTCATGTGTTCAGGCGGAGTGACGTTCGGTTTTAGGAGGACGTGCACTTGCCGCCTGAACGACATGATGTGTGAAAGGTGTTTTTCCTTGAAACCCAGGGGAATAGATCTTACCTGGGAGACGACCTTGCAGAAAGATGACAAATTGTGGATCAGTACCGTGTTCGGGATCTCTGGGTACACATTAGAAAGTGTGAGCCGGGTGGTTGGCTGGACCAGTGGGTTGAGCTCGATGAAGCTGCCGTCATAGGTCAGTCCGTTTTGGACTGCCTCGATGACAGCTTCCTTCGAGCTCAAGTATACTGCTATACGACCATTGGAAATTCTTGATGCCGAGACAACTTGTGTGTTAGAAATTTGATTAACAAGGGAGATCAGGTATTGTCGTACTGAGATTGTGTCCAGCGCTTTGAACACGATTCCATTGCCCCTGGTAAGTGGGCTGTTACCAGGAACAGTAGAACCGTGCTCACCACCCTTGCTCACACTTGGTTGACTTTGAATGGGCCGCTCCGCTTGACTGGCCATGGTGACCAGCCAAAGTACCCAAAACGACCAAAAAAAATGAAGAAAAAAAACCCAGAAATACACGAAAACAGTTAAAACTAACAAGTTGGAATTCGCCCTGTATAATGTATACACAGTAAGGGTGAGATTAATATAAAATTTGTAACCTAAAAATGCGTAAAATCTCACAAAAATCTACTGTTTCCTGGAGCTCGATAAATACATGACCTACCCGGAGAGAGAGAGAGAGGGCACTCCCATTCCCACAGTGTGCGGGATAAACACAAGGAGGTGACCTACTTAGTACTGTACTAACCATTGCGCATATAGGCGGCACCCTTTGTAGTACTGAAAAATAATTGTTTTTGATTCTCAGCCCCCCCTAAAAAATGTTCTGGATCCGCCCATGATATGCAGTATTTTTAATAAACCAGTATAAATAAATAAATAAATATCCTCTCTTTTACATAAAAACATCAAAAACATTGTAAAAGTATTTGTTA
Source organism: Zoroaster sp. YZ-2022 (assembly GCA_029582265.1). Taxonomy (NCBI): domain Eukaryota; kingdom Metazoa; phylum Echinodermata; class Asteroidea; order Forcipulatida; family Zoroasteridae; genus Zoroaster; species Zoroaster sp. YZ-2022. The sequence continues at coordinate 15,008,641 of CM055835.1, read as the reverse complement.
TCTTAAAACAGTGTGTACCAATTGTGATGATTTTATATGTTGGATATATTTCTTGAATACGAGAAAGTTTAAATGAATTTACAAATACCAAAGTTGTACCTTCCCTTTAAAACCCTATTCACTATTATTCTTGAAAAAAAAAAAAAAAATGATGACATATTTACATGACACTTTCTTGTTGTTAAGTTACATATAAATATTTCTGTCTTAGGTGCTTTCGTTTTGATAAAATTAGTGAAATAATTTTCTGCCCTGATAATTCCATAAATAATTTCTGTTATCTAAAGACAGACATTCCTTGTTGAAATGAATTCAAACAATCTCAATGCATTTTCACTGTTTAAATATTAACGTCACACTGAAATAAGCTGAAACTCACAAGTTGGTATTTAAACATATCTCTTGGATGCATTTACAGACATTTTATCATAAGTATTTACTGGCTTTAAGAGGAAAATAGAGGTGTACTAAATACTAATAAAAAACTAAATTTCCAGTGAAATAGCAAAACACTTGGGTTATTTTCTTACCACTGCCATGACTTGTCATGACTTTTCCTCAACAGGGCAGTACTGGCTAGACCCTAATGAGGGAGCTGCAGGGGATAAATTCCAAGCACATTGTGATCTCTCAGGCGGTGGTAGAACGTGTATAAGCCCCATTACTGAAATTGTGAGTAAACCGCCATTTTTGATACATACATTGTTCACATCGTGGTTCAATAATTAGCTATTGCACATCAATAACATTCTCTTATGCCCAGGAAACGTACATGTGTACGTACATGTATTAAACAACTTGAATCATTTATGTTAGAAATTGTAAAAAAGGGTCAATGAATGATTTCTTCAAAGGTCAATAAACTTTATTCTTTTAAGTTTATACAAAAAATTTCAAAATCTAAAGTTGTTTTATACTGTTTATTGTAACTTGGGGGTGTAATTTGTCAAATTAAATTACAATTAAAGAGACATACGTTCCCTGTCACATTAATGGTATCGCCTTCAGTGCACATTAAGCCTTGGATTACGTGAGACATCCCACCCCCACCCCCCCTGCTTGGCCACAATACCGGTATGGCAGTAGCAACATAAGTGTTAAATGTACGAGCATCCATCATTATCCTTTAAGATGTTGACATATTGACATGGACTTGATAAACATCATTGTTTTCTCTTTCTTTGATTAGATTGAAACAAAAGCATGGCCCAAAGCAGATGGTTGGATGAGCGGCTGGCCTGATGGATTAACGATAAGCTATCAAGCAAGCACAGTCCAATTCAGATTTTTACATTTAAGAAGTAAAAAAGCTACACAGCAGTAAGTGGAATTCGTTGTCGGTTGTTAATCCATTTTGCTATCATCATCATCGTCACATCTTCATCATCATCATCCTCATGATCACCTTCATCGCCGTCATCATCAGCACCACCATCATAATCATCATAATCATCACCATTTTCATCACTCTCATCTTCTTCACTATCGCTATCATCATCATCATCATCATCATCATCATCATTCTCATTATCACCGCCATTGCACCATCACTACTATCACCAAGACTACTATCGCCATCATCAACACCACTTCCATCATGATTACCATCAACCTCATTATCATCGTCACCGTCATCGTCATCGTCATCGTCATCGTCATCGTCATCGTCATCGTCATCCTTCTCATCCTTCTCATCCTTCTCATCCTTCTCATCCTTCTCATCCTTCTCATCCTTCTCATCCTTCTCATCCTTCTCATCATCATCCTCATCATCCTCATCATCATCCTCATCATCCTCATCCTCCTCATCCTCCTCATCATCCTCATCATCCTCATCATCCTCATCATCCTCATCATCCTCATCATCCTCATCATTCTCATCATTCTCATCCTCCTACTCTTTCTCTGTCTTGCACAGAATAACTATCAAGTGTCAACGAAGTGTAGCCTACTTCCACCAGAAGGGGAATCACCATGATAAAGCAGCTCAATTCAAGGCATATAATGAGGAAATAATAACACATGGAAGTCCAATACTGCAAGTGCCGTTAGACGAATGCAAGGTAGTATAATCTTTTGTTTGAGAAGGGAAGGTACCGCAGACATATAAAACCTTTCATTCAAAATTTATGACTAAGGCTAAAACCATTGGCAAATGAGTTTCACACGTGGCGTAGTGGAATAGGCCTGCAATCCTTATTGGACATTTTGTGTGTATGTATAAATTTGTATGTGTACACAATGCAGTATTAATGTCTTGCATACGATCTGGTTAGACTGGTCCCCTGTCTTTATCCTGGCGCTCCATTCAAGGGATTTCATTGGATGCGTTGTGCTGAAGATCTGACATTGGCTAGCTACCAACCAAGGTCAAAGTTTAATCTCCCCCAAAACTTTGAGCCCAGTATCTGGCTTTATTCATGAGCCTCAAAGCCATGACATCAGATCCTCAGGCTAACGATTTGGTGTGCCTCATCATGCATTTCCCAGCGTGCATTGAAAGATTACCAAACAAAAGTTAAATAAGTAAGACTAATTGCGGAGACACCATGTGAAATTCTCTATTCTGAAAAGAACTGGAGGTTATAACTCAACGTTTCGATCAGTATGCTCTGATCATCTTCAGGAGAATGCCGGACTCTGGGACATGCTGCTGCTTAACCAGTTCACGTCGGAGGCCGTGTATACACGCAATTTTTTTTTTGCACCACGGATCGGAGAGCGTCTAAACACGCCATAGGAAACTCCGGAATATTTGTATGCATGCTCGGTTGAGCCACGCGTGTACGGTGACATGCTCGGAAGTGCCGGCCACCTGCTGTGGAAGCTTCCATTAACGTGTGTGTGGGGAAAAGAAACCGCCACAGGGGCCCAGAAAAACTTTTTTATTCCCGACACGAACTGGTTAAGTGGGCTGCTGGGGATCACGTGACGACTGGATGCTGGAGGATTAGTGCGTTGAGGTGTGCAGGCGGGAAACTGGTGGGACTAGGATGCTAGGAGTGGGGGGGGGGGGGGGGGGGAGAGGAGGAGAGGAGTGTGTGCTCACTGAACTGAATCAGTTGTTAACAAGCACCGGGGGAGGGAGGGTGGTTGTCTTAGGATGTAGGGGATTCCTTAGTCTGTGGTGGGTTGTGGACTTTGGATATAGAAGATCCTTCATTCCGAAGAAGTGGTCGCCAATTATCGCTGATGTAGAAGCCGATGTCCTGTGGAACAGTGTCGTGTTTGAAGATCTCGATGGCCTCTCTGATGCGTCTGGGGTGCCATGTGTCGATGGGTGTGATGAGTTAAGCTGCCTGCCAGTCGATTTGGTGGTCCTTGGTGTGGGAGTGCTTGACAATGGCCGACTTCTCAAAATCTCCTCTGCGGCCGCGTGCTTGGTGTTCTTTCAGTCTCGTTGGGAGATTACGTCTGACGATCAGAGCATACTGATCGAAACGCCGAGTTGTAACCTCCAGTTCTTTTCAGAACTAATTACTACTCAATAGAGAATTTTACATGGTGTCACCGCAACACAAGGAGCACTCAACATTGTATTTTGGGGGCAGGGGGGTTTAAGTGTCCCAAGAATTTTGTCCATGATTGTAGCATACTCATTAATGGAATGTTCTGAATAGAACGTTCATGAAGGGAACACACCAAGCATTCCCAAAGGGAACAAAGCCTGGCACCCCTGGGATCTGTACCAGACTCATTAATTATTTAACCCTCCTACAATCAGTGCAATTTTTTAAACAACCCATTCAGGCCACTCCAAACCATTAGCTGTTACCAGTGGCCTCCTATGGTTACCCTTCTGTGCACCGTCACACCACTGAGATTGCAGGGTAAGGTGGTCTCCCATCGATACATTGCAGGTCATACTAATATGTTCAAACATTTACAGTGTCCTTGGGTGACACACAGTTGATTTTGTAAAATTACTTGGAAAGGACAGCAGGCTTGTACATGTATGTACTGAAGGTTGTTAAAGAGCAGAATTTTGTGGATCGGAGTGGCCTTCATGTGTAGGAGGGTTTTAATATTGTGTTTGTTCATTTTGTTTTTGTCTTGTACCCAGACTGCTCCCAAGAAGCTGAAAAGAACCGTCATGGAGTTCTCCACCAAAGTCGTGGAGCAGCTCCCCATCATGGACGTAGAGCCATTAGGTTATAATAACAACGCTGGACAAAAATTTGGTTTAGAGATCGGCCCTGTGTGTTTTCTATGAGAGAAGAGGGTAGCTTATCACGCCAAAGGATTTACTGGGATTATGCAACCATATATACATCACAAATATGAATCTGTTATAATCTGTCATCTGGGGTGATCCGTCAGGTAAATTTTTTTGTTTACTACATTACTCAACTATCGTTGAGATGAAATTGTTTGTTTATGTTTATCCTCTCCCACCCCCCCCCCCCCAAAAACAACAATAAACAAACTGTCAATCCAGAGTTTTTTAAATTGGTTTTCAGGCCAGTTGGTGCTTGCTTTTCTAAGATTATGATCAAGATAAGTACATAAATCCTGATTACAAGTTCAAAAACAAATTAAATTTTTCAAATAATAATAATAATGTTTGCGAATCTGCTTCTATAAGAGTATGCTTACTCTCTTTGAATGATGAAGATATATACATTTCAAGCTATGAATGTGCCGCATACGCACACATAACAAGATCTTCATACTGTTGCATACACGACTGAAGATCCAGAAATACGGGAACACATTCTCGCAGACGTCTCGGCCCAAGACTACTCAGTAGATAGAATGAACCCTTTTTGATTATATATTTATGAGAAAGTGGTGTTTGTAAGAAATTATTTGTTAAAAAAACAGCATTTACTGTGGAGATCATAATGCAGTTGTGAAAATCAACCCTGCCTCTAGGCTTATTTCAGTAGGCTGTATATTCAGAACATGGTGACAACTGGCTTGGTCTGGTTTCATCCTCATGGTACCTTCTGAAAGTAATTGAGTGAAATATGCAAATAAAAGTGGGTGGAGCTTGTTTGTATCCAATCATTAGATTCACACATGTGTAGAGAAATAAGGGGCAGTACTATGCAAATGAAGTGTGTGTGGTACTTCTCATTCGGTACATATTAAGTATTCATGAACATTCCTTTATTATCAGGTATTATTACTGCCAGTGCTTGCCAATTTATGTAAAACTTTTGTACAATTTATTTTGAAGAAGTTTACTTGCATTGTAATGGTGCATGTAAATGTTAACATTTGAAACATATAAGATAGTTAGGAACAAATTAGTGTCTACATTGACCCAGTCTTCAGTGATATTCTATTATTTTATTGCATAACATTCAACAATATGGATAGTTTATAAAAGTAAATGTAATTTTGGATGATGAAAGAAGGTATACAATGCATTTTCAATTTACATGTAGTCTCCTGAAGATTAAAGTTAAAGACTACGTCAATTGTCATTGGGTTTCAATCAGGATAATGTATCTCCAAATCAGTGTGACAGATATTTTTAGTTCATTATTTGCTTAATTATTTTCTATACATTTTTTATTAGTTTACATGGAGCAACTGCCCCTTTAAGTATAGAGAGAGAGAGAGATTAGGTCACATGTGTAAACAAACTGACCACCCTGAAGGCACTGTTGTTCCCATCACCTCTGTGCACTAGGCATGGGTACATTTTTGCAATTGTACACTTACCACCCAGCACTCACATGGGTGAGTTCACTATCACAGTTCTCTCTATCCAGTTCCTCAATAAGTTCATGATTACACCATCAGTTAAGCAAGCCCAGTGAGTTATTGCAAGGGTCAATGTGCTAACCTTTTTTTTATTGGTATTAAATAAACATACAAAAAAGAACTTCAGTACCGTCACAATTCGTACAGTCACAAGCGTCGTAGACAGGATTGTTAAAAAATGTATAGAAAATAATTAAGCAAATAATGAACTAAAAATATCTGTCACATCAGGATAGTATATTTGAAATTGACCCCATAAGCTCTACTAGGAAAGCATTTCTTCATTTAAATATTTCAGACAAAGTTTCACCAAAGTGAACTTGAACTCTTTATATACTGTTTTACATATTCTCTAAGAGAGCATTTTTAACTTAGATTAGGCCGATCATTTTGGTGATAACATTTTCATGGGTGCATGTACCCTCTTATACATGGGGGCTAATGTTCAATGTTCCATGTACAAAGGTTCAAAGGTGGGTAACAAACGGGGATCTTTTGGAGCATGTGATAGGACATCTTTAGCTTGACAATGTAACACACACACAACTCTGTATTCATGTAGACATCACTTTGTTATTTGTATTTGCCAATATGTGACCCGCTTCATCGAAATGAGGAATGTCCCCCAAATTTCACATTCAAGATAATTTAATGGGCTTTCTGATGATGCCAAACATTCATTTTTGGTTCATTTCATTCCTGTGTTAAGCCCAGTTCATCATCATCATCATCATCATCATCATAATAATAATGATAATGATAATGATAATGATAAAGATAAAGATAAAGATAAAGATAAAGATAAAGATAAAGATAAAGATAAAGATAAAGATAAAGATAAAGATAAAGATAAAGATAAAGATAAAGATAAAGATAAAGATAAAGATAAAGATAAAGATAAAGATTTTTAGCGCGCACATATCCACCCTGCTGGGCGCTCAAGGCGCGGAAACAAAGAAAAACATGAATACAAACAATATACAATGATAGCATAGGGGGGAAAAAATAAAAATTATGTACCGAGATACATGTACCTACAATGCAATTACAAATATACATCATCTTTGAAGAGTTGTGACATAAGATGAGTTTTAAGCATTGACTTAAATCTGGTTATACTATGACAAGATTTGAGTTTAGTTGGAAGATGATTCCAGAGTCTCGGAGCTGCGACAGAAAACGACCTATCACCCCAGTTCCGTTTTGAAGTTGGTTCCTTTAGGAGTGACATGTTGCTGGAGCGCAAATTGCGTGATGGAGTGTAGACTTTAAGCAGTTCAGAAATATAAATTGGAGCAATGTTATTAAAAGATTTGTGAACAATTAGCATAAGTTTAAAAACAATTCTCTGTGAAACAGGAAGCCAGTGCAGTTCTTTCAAGATTTCATACTTGACGCGAAAGCGAATGCGAAGCGAACTTTACGTCATGAAATTCGCGGCGAATGATTCGCGCAAGTTGAAATGTGTTCAACTTTTGCCAAACTTCGCCGCGAATATTTGCCGTGAACCATTGTCGACGTCATGAATTTCGCTTCGCTTTCGTGTGAAGTATGAACTGGCTTTTAGGATGTGATAAATTGATAATGTAACAATGTAGTCATGTACGTTTTGTGAACTTTCGAAATCCATTACACAGAAACATGTGTTGGGGAACATTCCTCATTTAGTGATGGAGCAGGTCACATATGTGGGTGTTCTGATCCTTTTTTGGCACTTTTTGATATCTGTGCTAATGAAAATGTGCATATCTGTGATGTCACAGCAGGATCAGATTCAACAATGTAGTTAGTTTGTGCATAACCATTGATGTTATATTTGCCCTGTGATAATGTCATAGCAGGATCAAATTTAACAATGTGGTTAGTTTGTGCATAACCATTGATGTTATATTTGCCCTGTGAAGGTGAAAGTTACACAATGATAATAATAATTATTGCTTTCTCACAACAATAGGTTAAAACTGTTAACAATGTCAATTAGCTTAAATGGAAGGTACAGCATTGGTAATGTCAGCAAAATTGTTTCTAGAAACCTTACTTTCTTTGAATCAAGATATAAATTTAACAATTAATCTTTGAACTGTTTCAGCTTAATACTTTGGGTCATTAACAATAAATTGGTGAAAATGTATTCAGATTCTTTGAATTCATTCCAATGTGGAATTCAAGAAGAGTATACTTTCTTATAAAATAATTTAGCAAAACATTTCACTTATCTTAAAAATGATGACAGTACCTCTGAAAAAATAAATCATCATCTGCTTTCCACAGAATACGTTTTACATTAAAATTCAAATTCAATGATTTGATTATTTTTGAATTACCAATTCTATAGCTAATCTTTAAGCCTTACATTATGGGGCTTAAAGACTACCAATCATCATATAACAAAGGAATCAAGTTTTTTATGAATATTTTGATACAAGTAACTTTTATACACAACGTCTAATGATCTATTTATATCATGACCAAACATTAAATGTAACATACAATATAGGTTGGCTAACATCATAATAATTTTTTTTCTATAATAGTAGAAGTGTAAATGTCGGTGTAGTTTAACATGCATTAATTGTTCAGAGCTTAAATTTAGGAAAGGGAGTTGAACCTGATAGCTGATTTTAATGGAAATATATATATTGATATCCAAATAGCCGACAAAAAGAAAGAAACAGAAATGCTTTTGTGCCTTAAAGAGGGGCTGTTAGCAAATATTAATAATCGACTTGTCCCCACTTTTAGACAGGCTAATGTGTCATATGGAAACTAAACAGACAGTGTATTATTTAAACTCAATGTAAAATATTGCATAAGTCATTTTCTCCAAACCCCTTTTTGACTCAGATTCTGAAAAGCCCGAGGTGCAGTTTATACAAGTGTGGTATAAATAAATAGTCCCTCTTACATTAAAAAACCCCCACAAAGTTCTGATGTCGCTTTGGTGAATTTGAGACAAAAGGGGTTCCGACAAAATTACTTTTTACAATATTTTCCCTTGGGTTTAGATAATAAACTTATGTTGTTTAGTTTCCTGATGACAAGTCGATTATTAAGTCGACCTATCTAAAAATGAGGTCATTGATTGAGATTTGCTTACAGCCCCTCGTTTAGAAGATCGTTGCTTTAAAACAAAAAATAATATATGGCATTTTTGTTGAACATTAAGATATACATGTATATTAGAACTGCCAAATTGGAATAAGTGCCTTGCCAAGTATTATTTCATATCTTGCCATTTGTTTATCATAAGAAGCACCTCAATAAAAATAACTGCATAACTGTAGATTGTAGCCTCTTCTACTTTGTGGTAGGTTTTAATTAATCGCTGTAGATGCTCAGTTATCAAATTGATGTATGGGCCCAAAGGTTAATGGACAGAAAAGGAAACAATTCTTTGTAGGAAGGTATTGTTTTTATTGATGGAGACATTTGGTTACATAAAAAATTATTGCATATTTTGTCCTGCAACAATGAAGCACAATTTTATTATCATATCTAGACTGTTTAAATGGAGTGTACACCATTGTGTAATTACCCCCAGAAAACAAAACTGAACAAATAATTATCAAACAGCTTAACTTGGTTTTGTGATGGTAATGGTACCAAACATACAAATATTTTTATGAGCGGACCGCATGTCATCACTCAACAAATCTGATTGTCACTAAGTAATTTTGATTGAGAACTGTTGAGTGGCCAATTATACAAACAGCCAAGGGTCTTGTAAATATATTAAGCTTATTATAGTGATGTTCATTATAGCGGCTATAGCATTTCATCACAGGGGCGATTTATAAAACATAATTGCTTTCAATGCTTCATTATTCAGCACCTGTAAATATAACATCACATCTATAAACTATTTGTATCAACCCACTGTTATTAAAAAGATCCACTAGTTTTTCAAGTCAACAGGTTGACCAGCAAGATCTACAGGGAACACATCGGCTGCTGACCCTGCGCCACGCTGTCAGCCACCTGTTCTCCCGTGAGCTTGTCAACACACCAGCAGACATCCGACCCAAGATAGCACTGGACTGGGTCATACAGACCACGTTCGTCACATGTAGGGAGGAAAATGCTTCCGGATAACTCCATCTCATCCAGGGACAACTCTGCTTCTCTGTGACGAGCTGGACAATCAGATGTCATCTTGGAAAATGCTAAATGGTAAGAAAGAATAAACCAAAAGTAATTTGTAAACAAAAGTGTCTGGTTATGAGTGGCCATCAACTTTGGTATAAAGACAACAACTTGTGCACAAAACTAAACATTTTGCACCCATTTATTTTTAAGAGGGAGATCTCTTTATTTTGCTGTTTTTATTGTCTGTTGATGTTTGTTCGACAAAAAGCAATTTGAAAATGTTTAAAGTCCATACAAAGTGCCTTGATTTTTTTTTACTCAAAATTGTTCAGTATGTATTTAGTTATTTTTATGCTATTCCAAAAAACATTAAAACAAATTGCTGACAAAAATCATGATTTGCAGCCTAAATTCCAGCGGTTGAAATCCGCGACGTCTGTTGGACATTTGCAACCAGTGGCGGCAGTAAACATTTTTCCTGTTTTTATGACATACTTTTACGGGAGCTCGAACAACGGTCTAGCTGCCGCCGCGTTGTCCGTGGCTGTACATGACATGCAGGTCATTGTCAAACTATTAGTCTGGTTGACAGCACCGCAAGATCACCAAAGGATTATTTTTTATTGGCACAAAACAATAACAATTTGGACACATTTTACAGTGAGATTAACTTTCCTGATAACAAAATTCAACGAATCAAACACTGGACATTCAAAAGTTCAATTGCTCTTAGAATATTTGTTCGTAAAAAGCAAGAAAAATAGGGTACCATTATGTGCGCTTATGCCGGACTCGAGAACTTCCTTCGGCTTCACCATTTTCGCCTGGATTTCGTCCATTCCAGGCTTAAATTGATACGATTCTATGTCACTTATTTCACCAACTTTGGCATCAGTATAACCCCTTCTTCAAAAACACTTTTGGAAATCATAGTTGGTAAACTTATTTTTGCAGCTGTACGAAATGTAATATGCTTTGTGTACAAAACGTACAGCAGTAAACAGTTGTAGCAAACGCCCTCCTGTAAATGTACAGTACGTCATCAAAATAGGCTCAGTGTAAGTGTCCCCGACGGCTTTTGTTTCGGGCCAGTCGTTTGCGGTAGTGGCGAAGTACATTTTCATAGGTTTTTTGAAGGGTTAAAGAAAAATAATGGAAGTCTTATTTTTGGTTATTACTTACTTTTTAAAATAGGGTTGAAAATATTTACCATTTTGTATGGTCTTTAATATTTGCACTGATGGCTGCTAATAGTTCTGCAAAGTATTATCATTGTGACATGGCATTATCACACTGTGGCCACTTTTAGTAATCACTTCCTTTTATGCACTGCTCATAAATTGCATGAAAAAAGAAAAATACTGTATCTGGAATAAATCGACCTCAGTGGTGGTTTTGCTTAGTGGCTCTATGAAATTGGGTCCTGAGCCCAATTTCATAGAGCCGCTAAACAGCTGATTTTTTGCTCTCTGTACATGTTTCATTTCGTAGGGCTGCTAATCGTTACAAGCACAGAGAAAGGCATGATAACTTGCCGGCCGTTATTGCTAGCAAATGAGTGACGCAACAATACAAATCTATGGTAAATGCACATGCGACACTCTTAATAACCTGTGAAATACGCTTATGCTTAAGCAAATGTTTTGCTATACTTACCATGAAAATTTGCTTACTGGTAAGCAGCGCTATGAAATTAGGTCCTGGGTTCTTACCTTGTTTAGAAGGAGTAGTAATGTCTTGGCTGCAGTCAGGCTTGGTGTTGTGAGAGACCCTCGTACTTTTCAACTCAAAACCAGTGGTCTGATCTACACACCAGCATTCCTCTCCATGGCACTGGATCTGGAGGCCATGTCACAAAATAAAATAAGTTATGACCATTGATCTTAACTCGGTCTAGACAGTAAGACTAAATTTGCATAATGTAAAGTAAAATAAAATACATGTGGGACTGGGAAGTATGGCAATAAAATTGTCATCTTAAATTTTAAATGGTGACCTGAACTCATCACAAGTGACCTGTACTCATAATTAATGATCTAAACCCATAACCAGCAATCTGAATTTGTAACTATTAATCTGAACTTGTAACCACTAGTTTGAGCTTGTACAACTAGTGATCTGAACTTTCAGGAATGAAATTAGACATAAAAATAACCATAAAACTGTGAAACCTCCTTTTCCCAAAAATGCCAATTCGTCACTATGAGAAAAACACGACGAATTATGCCATTTGTTCTTACTTGTGTGAAGCTACCATCCAGCTCGCACTCTAATACAGGGATGAATTTGTAACTATTAATCTGAACTTGTAACCACTAGTTTGAACTTGTACAACTAGTGATCTGAACTTTCAGGAATGAAATTAGACATAAAAATAACCTTAAAACTGTGAAACCTCCTTTTCCCAAAAATGCCAATTCGTCACTATGAGAAAAACACGACGAATTATGCCATTTGTTCTTACTTGTGTGAAGCTACCATCCAGCTCGCACTCTAATACAGGGATGAATTTGTAACTATTAATCTGAACTTGTAACCACTAGTATGAACTTGTACAACTAGTGATCTGAACTTTCAGGAATGAAATTAGACATAAAAATAACCATAAAACTGTGAAACCTCCTTTTCCCAAAAATGCCAATTCGTCACTATGAGAAAAACACGACGAATTATGCCATTTGTTCTTACTTGTGTGAAGCTACCATCCAGCTCGCACTCTAATACAGGGATGAATTTGTAACTATTAATCTGAACTTGTAACCACTAGTTTGAACTTGTACAACTAGTGATCTGAACTTTCAGGAATGAAATTAGACATAAAAATAACCATAAAACTGTGAAACCTCCTTTTCCCAAAAATGCCAATTCGTCACTATGAGAAAAACACGACGAATTATGCCATTTGTTCTTACTTGTGTGAAGCTACCATCCAGCTCGCACTCTAATACAGGGATGAATTTGTAACTATTAATCTGAACTTGTAACCACTAGTTTGAACTTGTACAACTAGCGATCTGAACTTTCAGGAATGAAATTAGACATAAAAATAACCATAAAACTGTGAAACCTCCTTTTCCCAAAAATGCCAATTCGTCACTATGAGAAAAACACGACGAATTATGCCATTTGTTCTTACTTGTGTGAAGCTACCATCCAGCTCGCACTCTAATACAGGGATGCCATATTTGGATGATGTTTTAGCCTGCTGGTGAAGACATGATACCATCTTGGTGTTTCTGGCAGCCTCATGCTGTATCTGACCAGTAGGATCACTGGTGGCTTGCTGCTCATTAGCAGGGCTCTTTGTGGTTGTCTCTGCAAGAACAAACGTTACCCTAGCTCACATGAATGTCTCTAGGAATTGTCTCAAAAACAAAATGGTAGTAGTCATTGTTTGACTTTCCATATAGAAATCTTGATTGGTATTTCTGCTTTCTGATATTTCTGATACTGGCTTGTTATATGTGTAACATGTATTAAAGGAACAACATTGGTAATAATTACCTGATTACAAAATTACTGAATTATTATTCTAAAGCTAACCTGATGTGAAGTGTAAACTGCCTTTATAACCGGTATCCTGTTTGTATGTCAATACATAATACTCACATTAGTAGTACGCGCATTCTTTTCGTTCCAAAGCTGGCATACCATTGTGTGTAATTTCACCTAAATTCCTTGATTATAACATTCCAAAGCGATTCTTGAGGCAGAAATTGACTTTGTTAATAAGATTTTGAGTCTTAAAACACACACGTTAAATGCAAGTTCCAAGCTTTCTAATTTGTTGCATAAATCTTTAAAGAAAAGGATGGTCAGTGCATTTCCAATGAGTTTCTGATGATTGTTGGAGCCAGCACATTAAATTGGGTGTGGTTTATGTTGGAAATACATGACACTTACCAACAGGATACACTTCTGGTGAAATGTTCTTTAAATTTATCCAGACTTCATAAGAATCAAGAGATATGTTTAAAAACCAACCTGGGAAAGTTTCAGTTTTTTCATTATGATGAAAATTGTGAATATGCATTGAGATTATTTCTCTTCGCTCTTATTTGGAAACATATCACCGGCCAATAATCTATTTCAGATTTGAATTTGTGTTTCTCAAAAATGACAAGAAGTCAGATGGAAACTTCTCAGGATGTTTGGTTTCATAACCATCTCAAATCCAAATAAGCTTTTAGATAATAATTTGTTCTTTTCAGAACATTACCAATGGTTTGCACCTCCTTTAAGAACACTTTTAATTGCTCTTATTGGTAGAAAAATAGTAATTTTGTGAAGTCAAAATTTTCATGTGATATACCCATAATCAAGATTGTAATCTCTGATGAGCTTTTCAACATACCTTGAGATTCTTCAGAGCACTGACATATTGGGCAGTTGTCCTTATCCCGTTTGAAGCTGTGCTTACAATACTTTTTACAGATGATTTTTTCATCACACTCCACTGAAGATAGAAAACAATGCACTTTAAATTCAATGTTCAATTAGTGGTCGTTTAAATTGTCCAAGTCAAGTTAAGATACAATTAATTTCTATGCAAGTCGAATCCTAAGTTGTTTTGTTTTGTCAAGTCAAACGAAAAGTCTGTCACCTTTCTGTTTTAATGTTGCCCAACCCTCACTGTCATATTGTGCAAAATGTAATAAAAAGAGCATCCTCATCCCCTCCTTTGAAATCATGGTAATGACAAAAGAAAGTGTTTTATATAGTTTTTTTACAAGTTAAGTCACAAATAATTTGTCCAAGTCAAGTCAAGTTGTCAAGTTGCTAGTCAAACAGAATGTTACTCAATCAGAATGTTACTCAATCAGATTCAAGTAAATTCACTGACTCGAGTCAACAACTCTGGTGTTTGGATTGCCATACCTGTCTTTACTTTGAGTGGTTCTGGACCCATACTGAGAGCTAAAGCAATGGGCTGGCGTCTCTCCACATCAGAAACCGGTCCTGAATCCATGTGTTGTCCTGCAATAGGTGGGTATACACCTGCCAAAACATTGAACAAGATTAAATGGACTAAGTATTCTCCTTCAATTAAAAAGTTAGAAGGGTTTGCATGGTGGAGTAACTGAAACTGAAACAGTAACTTTTTATCAGTTCAGTTTGCGGCAAAACCATGTGGTTTGAATCTCAAGTACCGCAAAGTGAGATTGTAGCTCTGGTAAGAACTGTATAGGTCATGTCTTTGTTTCCTGATAATGACTGCAATAGTTGAGATTCAAACCACAAACAAAACAGCAAACAAAACAAATAAAAAGTCACTGTTTCAGTTAGTAATGATGTAGCCACATATCCAGAATACTAAAAAATTGGTCACACAACAAAGCCAACTCATTAGAATAATTTGGGGGTGGAGCAAATGCCCTCTTTGTTTAAAGAAAACCTCTCCTGGATCTGGCAAAAGATTTAAACTGAACTCACGAGGGCAGCCTTCAAAGTTGGGTCCCGTCGCTGGCTGGTCATTCAGCAAGCAGCAACCAAACTTGGCTAACTCGGGGTCACAACCGTTTGTCACTGCAGCCTTGCCCATGATGACTGCCATAAAACAAAACCAATTAAGTCAAACCTCCTTACAGGGGGTAACCATTATCAATTCCCTCATCCAGATTTGGTCTTATTAATTCTCACTCATCAGTACATTTTCAACTTCCTATTTTATAGTTTAAATCCCAGTTGTATAGATTTGTCATTAATGCCTTTTATCTATAGGTGCTGCAGTTGCTTGTTGAAATATTCCCTTCCTTCCTTTAAATATTGACTGTTTTTATTTCAATGTACCAATGTAACAATTGAGAAGTGCATAAGTTTTTAAGTTTTCTTAGCCATGAAGACAATCCATTGTCATTGAAAAAGGAAGAATCGGTTTAATAGTCGAGTGCTTACTTGGAACTGTTGTGTTTCCTTCACCCCTCTCTGCCGTGAAGCATACATCTGTGGGTTCAAGTAGAATTATAATTAACCTTAGCCATTGAACCAAAACACATTATGATACTTCTGTTTTTGGTCCAATAGTAACTTTTCAAGTCATTCTTTTCCATTAAAAACCCTAACCATGCTGAATAGAACAGAATGCAACAAATATAAACATCTGTTGAAGTGAGCAGAGAACAAAGTATACATAACAGCAAAAGAAACGTCACCGCCTAAATTTTGTTAAGTAATTATATTATTAAACATAATAAATATACAATGTTGTGGGATGGTTGGCTGCCAACCAAATTTGCCACATTGTGTTCGTGTTACACTCCATACTCATAATATTCTTCATTAAACAAATTATATTAATTATAAAATGAAAATAATACATATTTTTAGGGGTGACGTTTCTTTTGCTGTTGTGTATATATTTTATAGGTTGATGAAATTCTTGCATCAGGTAATAAACAATTGATTTAACTTTGCCCTACACCGACGTGTGTATAGCACTGCATACTCCGTGCTTTCCGAAAAAACATCACAGACGAATCCCGCCTAAGACGCCGGTGAAGTTTTTTTCACAGACACTCGGAAAGCACGGAGTATGCAGTGCTATACACACGTCGGTGTAGGGTAAAATTAAATCAAAATACATTTTGTTCTTGCTGTCGGGTCTTGTTGCACTCGGCAGGCTTCAAACTTCACATAACTGATGGATGTTGTTGCATTGAGGAGTGTGTCTAGCCAGTTATTAATAGAAGGGTTTAGGGTTAATTAAACCTTTTTACCCGAGCACAGGGTAAAAAAATACAGGGTAAAAAAAAATACACCCCTGTTGATCTTGTGGCTCTTCCTTTTTGCCCCTTCTGACAGAGTTGTCGACTTGAGTCAGTAAGCCAATGGTATACACCCCCTTTAAACTCTATAACAGACCCTTTTGACAAAT
Source organism: Zoroaster sp. YZ-2022 (assembly GCA_029582265.1). Classification (NCBI taxonomy): domain Eukaryota; kingdom Metazoa; phylum Echinodermata; class Asteroidea; order Forcipulatida; family Zoroasteridae; genus Zoroaster; species Zoroaster sp. YZ-2022. The sequence continues at coordinate 14,991,966 of CM055835.1, read as the reverse complement.
TTAAACAAAACCTGGCCGGGAAGGGTTCATGTATACAAAGCTTTCCCCTTGTGTGTGCCACTGCAACCCCCTGAGTACCTTGGTTCTGTATGACCTGCACAGGGTCAAGACAAGCACCCCGGATGACCTGGTCTACCCTCCTCTCAACCCCCTCTGGTAAGGATGGTGTCCGGCTCAGTACCCATAGTACCTCTCTCTGTCTGTCACATGTGCCATCATCATTTGTCAAGTGGCAGGAATACGTGACGGCATAGCTGGTGTAGTCGGTGGAGAGAATCCAGTACCGCACTGAACAAGAGTAAAATGGAAAAAAGATTAGATTAAATGTGGTTTGCTGACGAATCCAGACTTGGACCCCTTCCCCCAGGTGCAACAGCCCTGCGAGGATTGCAGTTCTCTTAACCCTACTTGTACTCAATTAATGTTTTCTCTGTACTTGTACTTGACAAGGGATCTACCTAAACTGTTACTAAACCAATATTATATTATATTCCAGACAATTTTAAATGTTAGAGTCCTTTTTTTTAAATTGTTTTGTGTCATGTGCAATGACATAAGCACTCAGAACAAATGGATTGTTTTGATAGTCACCATTTTAAAACCAGGTGATAAAATTCTCTTGCAAAAGATAAATAAATAAAATATTGGTCATCTGAATGCAATACTTGGTATTATTGTATCATTTTTGTGACTTGGATTTGAACTTTGTGACTTGTGCCATGGGCTTTAAGCATCATGTTTCAAGAATCAGTCTCAACACTGAGGACTCAGATTAGCGGGTTTGAGGATTCCTAGTCAAATACAAGTCTGTTATTATACGCACCTGATCCACTGACTCCATATTCCTCTGGTATAGGGAAATGCACAGTTATCTTAGCTGGGTTGTCATCATTCAGCCAACCTGACCCAGGCATGTCAATGTGGGTGCACAATCCATCTCTTTGGGGAAGAAAAGAGAAAAAAATTAATGTAATTGCTAACTGTATCTTATTAAAACAAAGGGTACCCTTTAAAACAAAGGGTATTCTTTATTGACAACTTCACTTTCCTTAAAAATGACAGCATCTCAGATGAAGTAATTTCTAGAGGAGATTAATACCACCATTTGATTAGGCCAAAAAAAGTTTTCCAGTTTCTGGTCACAAGGCTGTTTCAAAATCGGTGTGGTGACACTTTATTTTCATTTTTGGTAACCTTTTTTGTTTTGCAGACCAGTGAAATACGTGTGTTTATTGGAACCAGACCAAATTTCCCATACACAAAGTATGGCGGCTAAGAGAGGCCAAATATTCATACCCCTATGTGAAAAAGTCGTTTAAAACAGAATTCCACTTGATCCAGCAATTTTGGCTGCAATTGGACATCGTTTCAGAGCAAAAAAAAAGAAAACTAAAAATGCTGCTGCAGAGGTCTGAGGTGACACACCTGGAGACCAGAAACCGGATACTTTTTTTGCCTGATTTGTGAACTACAAGTTCTATTCCTTACTTCTAAATACCTGCTTTGGTCATTTATCCATTGGTCTTCCTACTGTACACATTTGTAATGATATTAGATTCTCCCTTTGAACATCCCCTGTAATTAGGACAGACTCTCCCAAAAGGGATAAGATTGATGGTAGAAAATTGTGATTTTTATGTCAACAAAAAGCTCTTGAATGAAACTCACATCTTGAGGTCTTTCATAAGGAGTGCCATGTGAGCATCCTGACCAGGTGTCCCTCTTCTAAACAACATTGACCTCATGTCAGGTAGCTTCAGTAAACTTTCTCTATGTCTGGTATGAGCTATCTCATACCATTCACCAAGGAACTGAGAACGAAGTGGGGCAGATAACAAAAAGAAGTTCAGACAACTATTAAATTGATTTTGCCATTTGCAGCACACAGTACATGGGGAATAGTTTACGCAATGGGCATTTCATACAAACAAATAGAAAGTGTATGAAGTTGCATGTGAAGTTGTCTTAGATTTCTAAGAAAAAATGTTACACATAAATGAATGGCTGCTCGTCTTCATCGATGGTAAGGTAACAAACGAAATTTCCTATGTTTGTCTTAGATGATGATAATAATAATAATAATAATAATAATAATAATAATAATAATAATAATAATAATAATAATAATAATAATAATAATAATAATACAAATACAAATACAAATACAAATAATTAATAATACAAATAATTAATAATAAAAATAATTAATAATAAAAATAATTAATAATAAAAATAATTAATAATAAAAATAATTAATAATAAAAATAATTAATAATAAAAATAATTAATAATAAATAATAAGGACTTATATAGCGCACGTACCCACCAAACTGGTGCTCAAGGCGCATTATATTATTACCCCTGCTCATCAGGCTCATAAATCATTCCTGAAACGATCTCAGCTCCCTGGGGAGTATACAGCTCAATTGCTGCCATTTCAGCGCATATAGGGCTAATCAAACACAACAACCAACTCTGCCCTCACAGGTACCCATTTACCCCTGGGTGGACAGAAGCAATTATGGTAAAGTGTCTTGCTCAAGGACACAAGCACCATGGTCGCGGTTGGGATTCGAACCCACATTCTGACGACTCAGCCATCAGAACACAAATCCGATGCACTAAACCCCTCGACCATGGCACTCCATGTTTTGTGTGGTCATGTGATGTGCAACAGGTGCTGTGGTCAGTGTTTATGAATGGTAAGGTTAATTGGCATAGGCCTATCACTATTGAGACATCTTGTATACACAAAACATGGGTATTTGATGTCGTTTTCCAAAAATCATATCAATTCAGATTAACCATTCAGATTAAACCATGAATATCAAAAAAAAAATATTATTAAAAAAAAATTTGGGGGGGGGGGCTTGCTCATTACCTTTTCAACAATGAAATCTTGCTGCACCTCAAAAGAAGAAATAGTACATGGGTTTGGGTTGCTTTGACCTGTAGAAAATACAAAAACACCAACCCACACTTTCTACTTAAACAAGCAAATATATTTATCAGTGAAACTTATTTTTAATTTACAAATTAATAAACACTGTGGACACCTTCCCTTGGTTATCCACGGACTGGTTTGAGATGTAATATAGCCTATGTTTATCCCACTCATTTCAGCCTTGAATGTCATTTTACCAAACATTTTTGTGTGCACTATTACAAGATAATTATATAATAGCTAGGAATTCAAGCTTGTTAGTGTTGTTCTTTTAGTTTAGTTTTCTTTTAGTTATTTAGCCTGGTGCATTCTGCAGGTTTTTGTACCCTCCTACTCAGTTTAAACTGTGTAGAACATACTACTTTGTACTAATCACTAATTTTTACCCTTCAAAGACCTTTCGAAAGGTTTTGAAGGGTTCAGACTATAAAATGGATTTTAATACAACTTGTCATCCATAATTGCATTCCCTCCTGTACTTTATCTTTTTTCCTTGGCATTTACCCTGTTGATTTGACTCAACTTTTTACACAGATCTAGGGAGGGTATGCAAAGAGGAAGGGGATGTACCCCCAGGTCTAGACGGGTTTCCTCTGTTTATACCCAACTGTCAGTGCCACTTGCAAACTGTCAAAGACATTATTACGGATAAGTGTGGTTACGTTGAGACCTTTTACTCTCTGATTCATACTTGACTTCCTGTAGGGGTCTATAAATTAACAATACTTTTTGTCTGCCCTCCCCCTTTATGGGTAGTGTGCCCAACCCCTTTTTGCCTTGATACTTTCTTTTTCCAACTCCCATTGTGTATATCTTTGTAATATTCACTACCCAATGATAAAAGATGCATCACCTATTTTTTTGCCATTTCATAGAAAGGAAAACAGTTTATAATGAAAAACTTCATATGATAATTGTATCCTTCATCTCTTTATCAATCTTCTTATAGACCAATTTAATTTAAAAATAACCAGTAGTGTTAAGTTAAGGCTGTGCGTTTTTTCGAGAACCGGATACACAAAATTGGAAATCTTCAGATACCGGAGTACCTGTAACCAATTTTGTAAAAACACATCAATATTTCAGCATGTATAAGATAACCAATATGAACACAGGTTTCTCAATCAAATTTAACAAAAGATCGGAGACTATCATTTGTGTGGCTTAAATGTTCAGTCAAAATTTTCAAAAGTTGTTCGATCTACTGGTGACTTTTTGTCTATGATCACTGAGAACCTGAATAGACCATTAGATCTACGTGGTGAAGCTAGGCTTGTTTCTCTTGATATATCTAAGGCCTTTGATAGAGTTTGGCACAGGGGTCTCATCCATAAACTCAAGTCTTATGGCATTTATGGTCAACTACTCAATTTAATTTCAAGTTTCCTCAGCAAACGGAAATTCTTTGTTGTTCATGAGGGACAGTCTTCTTCAGTTCACAGCGTCAATGCAGGTGTTCCGCAAGGATCTGTGTTGGGACCGACTTTGTTCTTGCTGTATATCAATGATCTGCCTGATTATGTCTCATCACAGATTGCCATTTATGCAGACGACACAACCCTGTATACCACGTACCATGGCCCCCGGTCTTTCACTCATCGAGTCCAAGCTAGTAATGTTCTCAACCATGATCTAATGAATATATCTACTTGGGGGAACGACTGGCTTGTCACATTCAATGAAAAGAAAACACATTTGTTATCCTTGTCCAGATCTAAATCATATAATCGACCAGCCTTGTTTATGAATTCTACAACGTTACAGGAAGTCAGTGACATCCGGTTACTTGGTCTTGATATCACCAATAAACTATCCTGGGACAAGTACATCTGTGGAATTGCCAAAAGAGCCTCTCAGCGCATAGGTTAATTGTCTGTACCGTGCTCGGAAATGTCTTCCCCCCTCTGCCATTCTGTACCTTTACAAAACTACAATTCGCCCTGTTATGGAGTACCGTTGTCACATCTGGTCTGGTGCTCCAGCTTGTCACCTATTCCTGCTAGACAAAATACAGCGGCGTGTTGTTAACCTGGTAGGTCATGAACTGGCAGCTTCATTGGAACCCCTTATTCATCGTCGCAATGTATCCTCACTTTGTCTCTTCTATAGATACTATCATGGTATGTGCTCCAACGGTCTTTCGTCGGTCATCCCTCCAAACCGTCCTTTTGGTCGCACTACTCGCTTCTCAGTCCATTCACATCCTCATACAGTCACAGTTCCCAAATGCAATTCTAAGATGTACTCAACAAGTTTCTTCCCACGTACTGCTTCACTTTGGAATTCCCTTCCTTCATCTTGTTTCCCTGTTGCATACAATCTATTTAAGTTCAAGCGTAATGTCAACAGGTTTCTCTTAACTTGACTAATTTTCTTGTTAGCCCTCACCTTGAGTGGCCTTTTGGCCTTATGGGCGACTTACATAAAAAAAAATATATAAAAATTGGAACAAAAAAATGGAACCAGGTAATGACAGTTTCGGTCGGGTATCTGGGTACCCGAATACCCGGAACAGCCTTATGTTAAGGGCTTAAAATGTCATCCTTTCCCCCTCCACTTTTTCTCAATGATGAATGAAACTCACCATCACTACAGGTACCACTCCTATCTTCCAGACATCCTCTGGAGGCGGTGAGAGGATCTGGCTTCACTCTTAACTCTTTATCACAGTCTACCATAACACAAGTTCAGAGAAAATTAAACTTTAAACATGTTCAACCTGAAATCATCATTGAGCAGTTTAGTGCATAGTACTGATGGCTAGGGGACTGATCCCCTCCCCCAAACATTGGTTTTTTTTGGGGGGAGGGGGAAAATCATATAACAAAATGGGCAAAATCATATAACAAAATGGGCAAGAACATGTCTGTTTAAATTTATTTTATTATTCATTAAACATTGGGGGGGGGGGGTTGTTCATTGGTTGGATCCGGGGGGGGGGGGAGACCTGAACACCCCCTCCCCTTTTTTGTTATCATAGAATATGTAAATTTACCATCCAGGAGGTGCCACTGGGTGCCTATATTTGCTATTTACTGTTCTAGGGATTATCCCATACAAGACAATTATTCCCTGCATGCTTAGGTCCTTTATCAGGGGTTGATTTCAACGTTCTTGGGTCTGGACATAGCTTAAAATCAATTAGGATGTGATGTGGCATGTTGTGATTTCTGAGAATATTCAAATAATTGGGGCTTTGTGGTGTGGATTAGTTTTTAGGGTTTTAGTCTTGGCCTTACCAAGTGGCACATCATTCAGCCGTTCTGGTCTGATACATAAAGCTGACATCATCTCTGAGACCTCGGCACGTACTTGCTGAGACATTCCCCCCGGAACTCTCCCCATGAGCCAAGCATGTTCACCTCTCCGAGTACAGGATCCATCTTGTTTCTGTTGACTACAACTATACACCACGGCATAGGTGATGTAGTCTGTGCTTACAACCCAGTAGTTCTCTGGAAATAAAAAAGTAGGATTTGATGCTTGGCATGTTAGAAGTACAGTAAGAGTAAGGTTTATGGTAGTAGTAATAATCTCTTACGATATGTAATAAGGGTTGGTTCTGAGAAGAACTGGTGATGAGATAACAGTTTAGTCAGTATAGGGTGAGTGGAGGATACAGACACAGGTGATGAGAGTCTCGAGTCTGTCATTCTCCACAGGATATTGCTGTTTCCACACATGGAAGCCAGAGGGAATTGAGAAATAAGGTCCATTAAAAACTTGAAAGATAACAAAAACACTACAAAAATATGCAAATTGTATTGATTTATAATAAGATGTATACCCAGTGTTGATAATCTGGGCACCAAAGATATAATGCCTCTTTCTCTCCCCTGTTCCTGCAATTCGCCTCCACTGCACTGTTTGATTATGATTTTTGATCCAGTGTAAGTATGGAGTTTATCAAAATCTGGGCACCAAAGATATGAGGCACCTTCCCCCTTTCTCTTCCCTTCCCCTCCAAGGGCCATTGACTGTACATTGATTTTATTTAACATTCAGTATTAGGTGTAAAAACCAGAGTAATTATGGTGTTTATCAAAAATCTGGGCACCAAAGATACAAGGCCCCTTCACCCATTCTCTCCCCTGTCCTCTTCCCCTCCAGTCCCCTCATCTACACTTTTTGTAATACGAATAACATGTTTATTTACCAGGTGGATAGTTGGGCATTGGAGGATATAACCACATCTTGGCGGGATGATTGGATTCCTCATCAATCTGACCTGATGCCTCAAAGTGCCATGAGTTGCAGTCTCCAGGCCTGCTCACAGACAAAGTAAATGCCATCAAGCAGTGACTCTTGATAAGAAAACATTGCTGTAGCCAGCGGTGGACGATACAGAGTGGCGGGGGTGGGGAAGGGGGAGAACAACTTTACAGACAAGAAGAAGTAGAGGGTATACCACCCTCCTGCCCTTTGCTTTTAATATCAACATGCATTTCATATTTGCATAGCAAAATTGTGACACAAATTTAAAAATGAGTCTGAAACAGCTTAAACTGCTTTTGTGTAATAGGCCCTAAAGTAGGACTTTTCACAATGCGAATCAATATAAAATGTCAATGTATTTCACCCCATTGAAGTATTCACAAGATATGAACTTTCACAAGTATTTTCTGTAAAAATTGTGAATGTTTTTCAGACTTTTTTAATGATTTAGATTCAGCATTGAGGTAAAACTTTTACAGGTTGGTTGTTTTATTTACATCTTGGTTCAAAGAAAGTAAGCATATTCTAAGAAGTATTTTTTGTTCAACATTAACAGCTTCCCCTTAATTACCATTGACCGTGTATGCATGTGTAAATTCCTCTGATAAATACTGGCAGCTGGCTGTGATACGGTACATTTTATAGTACCATGCGCGCGTCATATCACATCCCCATACAGTGCCTTGTGCCGGCAAAGTAGTACCCTGCATCCCAGTAGGCACAACGCCGACACCAGACGTTTAATTTGGATTAGTTGCTTAATATAAGTAACATTAGTTTAGATAATGATATCCTACCGCATAACTCGGTTGGTTTTCATGGAAATGGTCCCATCTTCACGAAGTGCGTAGTGAGAACGTCTCTGGTACGGGTAGTCAGTCCTTTGCACGTGGGCCACAGCGTACCATGTTCCCATGAACTAAGGTAAAACAAACAAAATTATACTATTTTTTTGTTTTGTTTATGCATATATGTTAATACTCCTATATACTATTGGTCATCTCAAAAAACATAAATGAACTCAGTTTTACATAAAACTTACTTGGTGTAAAATTGATGATGGATCAAACATCCCTTGAAATATTGAACACTGATAATCGAGATAGGAAAATAAATACTTAATTTGAAATTAAGTATTTCACAAAAATAACAGTTTTCTAACGTATGAGGGGATGGGTCCAGTCATAAATTAATTTTGGCACAATTTATTTATACATATGGATGATGGGCACTGATCACTTGTATTATTCTGACTGGATAGAGAATCAAGCGCTTACAACGCAGCCACTGCATGCCATGTTGCTGCTCTCATGCTTTGTAATGCTAACCACTGGTCTATATTACACTGATTGGATAGAGGGTCAAGTGCTTACAAAGAAGCCATTGGATGCCACGGTTGCTGCTCCCATATTGTATGTGCATTCCTTTTGTGTTCATTGTGCGTTCACTTTGCTTTCCTTTCTTTTGTGGCCTGTTTGGATGTGGAGTAGTAAAATGGCCCCAAGGTGACCTCACTCAGTTAGCTGGGGGTGGGGGTACACTGTAAAAATAGTGTTTAGAATTTAAACATATGCAAATAAACGCGCTTAGGAATGCGTTTAAACGCTACACGGCTATCCTCTGTACATGTCACAAAGCTGAAGCTTGTTGACACCTGTTCATATGACATTTAGTATTCAAACACACATCACAGAAAAGCACAATCTAAACATGTTTTAGTCTAAACAATGTGAAAACAGTGAGCTAAGTGTTTAGAAATATTTTTAAAGTCTAGATGTGAACGGAATTTTGGTGAACGGGAACATACAAAAAGTTTTTACAGTGCGTTCGCCTCCTTTCCACCGCATTACAAAAAAGAACTCAACAGGTTTATCTATATGGTAACCCTGGAATACAAACATAGCGAACTTAAAGAACAAAGGGATTTGCCATTGTTCAAAGTCCCATGCCTATGTTAAGGTTACACATTTAATCTATTAATCTATTTGCTCACCTAATCGAACAATAATTGTATTGTAACACAAGTTTATAGACAGAATTTGTTTAGACAGAAATAATACATTGTACAATTTGTGAAAAGGGCACCGAGATTGCAAACAAAAACAACAAAAACAAAACAAAATAAAACACTCACACCCAGGCAAACTTATTGGGGTAAATGCATATTAACCCTTCTGTGACTACAAGGGTCAAAATCAGTCAAAATGTTGATATACTTCTAATGCACTTAAAAGTTAAAATGAGTGGACCGTTTTTGACTGGTAAAAGCATTGTATGGTATTGTTGAGTGTGGTCAAAATGAAAGAAAAACCAGTCAAAAATGCCCGTGTGCACATTTGGGTCAACAGTCAAAAGAGTCAGTTGACTTATTTTGCCACTGAAGTTTAGCTATAGTAGGATTAAAAGGAAGAGAACAAAATTACAATGTTCCTACAAGTACGGTAACAATTAGGGCCAATATGCTTACTCTCTTTGAATCAAGATATTATACTTGACAACCATACTGTGAAATAAAGTTTCCACTTATTACGTTGCGTGTTGTAAACGAGAAAATAGTGAAAATGCATTCAGAACTGTTGTATTCATTCTCATGTGGAATTTTATAAATTTTACAATAAACTTTTAAAAGTTTTTTTTTTCTATTTAGGCCTAGTTATATTTTAATTAACCTTATCGTTGTTTTTATTAGTACTCAATGTTTGTGTAGAAAATAATGGAGATCCATTGCATACATGCAGCCAAACTCGACCAATGTATGGTAACTGTCTCTCAACCCTCGACCTATCTCTGCAGGCTCCTATGTCGCAGCTACGCGCTCGCACAGAGGCATATCTACATTATTGGACAGATTTGTTGGGACACTGGATGGAACAAGAATCCACCACCCCATTTTCCCTTCATTGGCGTCGATTGGCATTCCCAACTTTTTAGAGTGCGGTGGGGGACAGTATACCAATAATTATTCCCCACTGTTGATGACTAATACAATATAATGCCCTAAATATTTGTGTAGACCTATCCTGATATGAGGAGTATGCTACAGTTTTTTCTTGCAGCCCCACAAAACGTAAAATAAGTCGTTGTAAAGCGCGCAGAACGCACTACTGAGCATCTTGAATCAAATATTTCCTGTTGTCTGTAAGGCTGTCCCTTTCACGGGGCTCACACATGCAGAGTGGCGGACAAGGGCGGATCCAGGGAGCTTGGGATTCACATCTATACATTAGCTAGAATACTTCACAAATGTGGTCCTTAACACGCTCATACTGCATCAGAGAGCACCCACTGCCCCATCCAGCTTTTGGCCTGAGAAATTGTAGGTTCTACTAGATCCGCGGATGGGTGGTGAAGAAGACGCACAGAGCATTCCCCGATCCCCTTCCCCCTCGGTCCGTGCCAGATGTTTTATTTTAAACTTAAAAACAAATTACTGTAAGAAAAACATAAATTACTAACTCTTAATTGTTTTGCCCCAAATATGATGCATAAAAGCGGGGGAAGCTGTGCGACTGGGTTACACCCATATATTGGAAAAATCCTGGATTCAAAACTTCCTTCATGTCGTCATGCACTTCAATCTAAGTAGGCACTCTAGCTTAATTCGTTTCCTCTTTAAAGCATGTAGTTTCGTACGGTATGATCAATTTGTTAAATTATTTTACATTTTGTATAGGTTACTTGCGGAGGCGGATTTGGGTGCAGCCTACGGGCCGAACTAGGAGGGATTGGGATCATTGGGGGTCACCGTGTGGAGGAGGGATCGTTATTGTTACGTTCGCTCGAATGAAGTATTTTTTGCAAAAAGAGTTTGTTTTGGTATCCCCCGTTAAAAAATAATTAATAGACGAAAAATGTGGGGGATTATATTTCCCCCCTCCTTTTTGTAATTCCTACCCATTCATATCTATGTTGATTATGTCACAAATGAAGAATTAAAACAACAAATTATTTCATTTTTGTCCTGGAAAAAATCCCTATAATATTGAGGGAAAAAATTAACACCTACCCTTTCCAAAGAGAAGTTCTCCTGAAGTTGAAAATCATCAATGTGGCAACTCCTCTCCAACCGGAACGGCGTTGGTACGCAAGCCACGCAGACCATCAAGGCCACAAACACAGTAAGTTTAATAACAATACACTCCATTGTTTGTTGTAAAGTGTTCTGTACTCACAAAGTACACATATGTTGGACCATGTAGTTGAATCTTGAACTTCAGTTGCGTGCACAGTGCTTCAGTTGCGTGTCAGTTGCACGTCAGTTGCACGTCTTGTTAGTGTGTGGTGACTCACTTAGTAATTGTATTTGTGTAGTTTCTGGATATTGTGTTCATCGGTGCAAATTGCATGCCTTTGCATTTGTTGCACTGGGTCATAAGCGATCAACACCAAGGGAATTCGTGAATGTTTGAAACTTTGCACGGTACTTTGTTTGTATTAATAATCATCTGAACACATAAACACAAATCATGATTTTACGATAAAGCATGAGATAACAGGGTTACATCAGGGTTACCTTATTACTATTGTCAAAGAACATTTCTACTTAACAGGTACACTGAAATGAATGGCTGCCGAATATTGGCTGCCAAAAGTTTCAGAGGTTTTATAGTAGAGTGCGGAATCACTATTGATTTTGGATCCGGAACACTCTAGCCTTTAGTCGAGGCGCACGAAGCAACTCGGAACGCAACGCCTGAAAATAGTAACGCACGCATTTGGCAAACGGCGTATACGTGGCAAGCATGTGTGGTCTTTTTTTCGTGTCTTGTGTTCCCGGTTGCTCCGTGGGCCTTGACTAAAGGCTAGAACACACCGATCCGCCTGCCTATCATAATGACCTATACAATTACGCCTTTCCTTGACAACTGTTGCTATGTCAGTTTGAGTTTACAGTATTTATATCGGTGTAGGTGGCATGACTAACAGTTCTCAGCGTTGGGTGAGCGGGGCATAGGGCCAAATCTGGAAAGGTCTATAAGTAAACAGTCTGAACAGACAATAAATATCAGGGTATACATTTATTACGAATAAAAAGACTGTCCATATTGCATATAACATTGCCAGGGGCTAAAGCGCCCTCTCCCTCCCACACGCATACAAATAAAACAGTGACTCCAACCTCATAGTGTTACATCAAAGGAAAATTGCATTCACTTTCATGACCTCCTCCTCATATATCATTTTGGTTCTCCTGTTCCTTCCCACATTGTGGGTATTTTAAGACACACCTCTGAACTACTAAAATATCCTTAGGTCAAATGTTTTACCGGTATCAAATCGAGAACTATTATGTCGGTCGTACCGTAGTTAAAGCCACTATACATTCACTTGGTAATCTCGAAAAACATAATTATTGTTAATTATCACAGTTTTACAGAAAACTTACTTGGCGAAAAGTTGTTGATGGTATCAACCATCCTTTGAATTGTTTATATCTCTGGTGTTGTCGTTACAGTAAAAATAGTGAAATAATTGTTATCTGAAGACAGAAATTCTGCGTTGAAACATATGGTTGAAGTAAATAGGCCTATGAACAATCTGAATGCATACTCAGAAGGAAAATAAGCTGAACATTTCACATGTCAAAGTATTTATTAAATTTTTTTTTTTATTTAAAACAAAATACAAGTAGTGTTTATATTCTGGTATCCACAAATTAATTGCTAAATTGAGTCCCACCCACTTGGCATCCTCTCCGATCAGCTGACCAAAACTCAGGGGCGAAGTATTTATTTACGTTTTTCTTAAATACAACTTAATGTTATACCTGGTAGTAAATAGAACAGTGTCACATAATTTAGCTGTTAATGTTATATTTTTGAGCACAATGAAAGAGATTGAAAACAGAAAAAAATGTACTATATGATTTCGTATCCGATGACTCTGTTTAATAAAATAGGTCTATATATACTCAAAATCAAATGGCTTTGGACGCCGATGGCAACTGAACGGATTATTTATTCCTACTTCCAGCCTTGCAGTTGAAACATATCAGTGGCTAGTAGATTTGATGTTAAATTAAACCGGAAGCCCAATTTAATATTGGGACTGCCCTACGCAAAACATGGGAAGGACATGGGCGGATCTAGTATTCTGGAAAGGGGGAGAAAAGTTCGGTAGAACTTGTAGCTTTGCATGGTGAGGAGGATAAGTAAGAGTAATTGCGGTGACACCATGTGAAATGCTCAATTGAGTAGTAATTAGTTCTGAAAAGAACTGGAGGTACAACTCGACGTTTCGATCAGTATGCTCTGATCGTCCTCAGGAGAAAAAAGTTCAGTTGATTTGTTAAAAACGAGTGTTAGTCGTCTTTCCAGGAAGCTTAGATATAATTGCAACCCTCTTGTGTGTGTGTGGGAGGGGGGTAGGGGTGCAGTTAACTGTTTCGCAGTTGAAATAATTAATTTTCTGCAGACAGGTATCGGATTGGATCATTTTGTTGGATCGGATTTGATATTTTCGGATTGGAATACATGTTTAGCTGCTGCAAACTGTATACCAATCAAAATGATAGGGAGTAAAAGACATTGGTCTTACGTTTCGAACCTAGCAGTCTCAAAGGGAAATAGAAAGACTAAAATCAGTTATTAGGTTTAGTATTTAGTCTTTTTTTAGCCTAAAAGTACCTTATGAGTTCCTTCATAAAGCCTCCGACAATTATTTGGACAATATTAAGATTGTTTCCTTTCTAAAAAATAAATAAATAAAATCATCAGGCTAGCTTGGTAAAAACGGCTGGGCGAGGGCGCTCTTCATTCGACGAACACATAGCCATCAATAACATCTCGAATCGATCCAAGACTTATGAATAGTCAAACAATGGTTTAGACTGGTTTTCTTTTCCCATGCGTATCATATTATGCAGGTGTCGACAGGGAGCGCGTTCGTATACACACAAATTTCATTACTGTGCAACTACTGTCGTCTGCTCACGAGGCTCTCAAAAGGTCAACTTTCTTCGCCACTTATGTCCAGGTAAGTAATCCATAGTCTAGACAACAATGATTTACAGGTTCTTAAAAAGGGTTTTTGGATTGCAATTTTAGATTAAAATAGGTTTTAGATTAAAAAGGCCAATAATTATTTAATCGTTAAGACGTAAGTTGTGATTGGCATGCAATTGTTATGTCCGGCCGTGTCCGTGAATGTTGCTATCAGTGCTAAAATAACGTTAAATAGGTGTAACGATGTACAAATAGTATTCAACAAATGTGGAGAATGAATATTAACTTGTGCGCTACTGTACTGAATTGAGTTATTTATATTTTATTTTATACTGGCATGACCCAGAGCATCTTCATGTATCATCTCCTGCAACATCTTCATGGCTCGTCTCCTGAAGCATCTTCATGTCTAGCACCTGACATGGCTCATCTCTTGCATCATCTTCATGGCTCGTCTCCTGAAGCATCTTCATGGCTCGTCTCCTGAAGCATCTTCATGGCTCATCTCTTGCATCATCTTCATGGCTCGTCTCCTGAAGCATCTTCATGTCTAGCACCTGAATCATCCTCATGGCTCATCTCTTGCATCATCTTCATGGCTCGTCTCCTGAAGCATCTTCATGGCTCGTCTCCTGAAGCATCTTCATGTCTAGCACCTGAATCATCCTCATGGCTCATCTCCTGCAACATCTTCATGGCTCGTCTCCTGAAGCATCTTCATGGCTCGTCTCCTGAAGCATCTTCATGTCTAGCACCTGAATCATCCTCATGGCTCAACTCTTGCATCATCCTCATGGCTCATCTCCTGCAACATCTTCATGTCTTGTCTCCTGAAGCATCTGCATGGTTTATCTCCTGCAACATCTTCATGGCTCGTCACCTGAAACATCTTCATGGCTTGCACATGAGGCATCTTCATGGCTAGCATCTTCATGGCTAGCACCTGAAGCATCTTCTGCAGAATTTTCGTGACTTGTCTCCTGCAACATCTTCATGGCTAGCTCCTGCAGTATCTTCATGGGTCGTCTCCTGCAACATCTTTATGGCTGATCGCTTGTATCATTTTCATGGCTCGTCTCCTGCAACATCTTCATGTCTCAGCTCCTGCAGCATCTTCATGGCTCATCTCCTAGTCTTGTATTTTTCCTCAAAGTTAATAAGGGGTAAGTCTTGTAGTAAGTTCCCACAATCAACACAGTCAACTCATCTCACTCAGCGGCAGTGAAGATAATTTAGAGAAGTCCCCGTCTCCCAATCTACTCAGTGGCAAAACCATCCTAATCACAAGGAATAAGCAGCAGCATTTCCCAGAGTTCGGCATTCTCCTGAAGACGATCAGAGCATACCGATCGAAACGTCGAGTTGTAACCTCAAGTTTCAACTAAGGTCATTAAAGAATTATTGAAGATGAATTTATTGTATTCATTCTAATCGGAGGAATTTAAGAACGAGTACTCTTCCTAAATGCGAAATGTAAATTATCACACTCAACTTAAAATAACAGCACCTCGATCGTACAGATGGTTTTCTAGCCAAGATTAATAAGCTTAGTTCATCTGCTTTACTACCAAGTAAGGTTCACATTTGAATTTGTTTTTTAAATGCTTTATTAATTACTATCTCCATACCTTATCTTTAATATTATAAAGCAACATTTGCTGTCTTACATGAGTTATATAATAAAATATTTGAGTAGTTTTCAAGAGTGTGATCTATTTTTTATTTTATTTTAAACTAAAATTAGAGGTAAGCCTTGTAATCGGTGGCGTACAAATCTATGTCGAAAAGTGGGGGGTGGTATTGAAATTAAGAATACCACGATGACACCCAAACAGACAGATAAACAAACGGTATTTAAACAAATCTAATTTACCCCTCTTTTACTTATTTTTTCACAAATTATTCGTTTATTATTTTTTTACCGCATGAAAAGTTCTGGTGGGAACCTATGGACAGTGGCGGCGCTACGGGGGGGGGGGGGCTAAGGGGGGAAAATTCCCCCGGTTATTTTTGTTTGCCCCCGCCCCCATTTTTTCCCCGATGGTAAGTCAATGCTTTTTCAGCAGTATAAAATTACATTAAAGATTAATGTTTGCCCCCCCTTACATTTAAGCTTGCCGCCCCCCCCCCACCCCCCCCCCCCCCAGTTTAACAGGTCTGGTGCCGCCGCTGCCTATGGACCATCCCACGGGCCAAAAAGTTCACAAAATTCACAAAATTACAAGGGGAAAAACTTGTATTTTTCCCTCTAAAATTACAAGAGGGTAAGCCTTGAAAATTTCCTCCCAAAGATTACTCCCAAATTACTGCGTATGTTTTCCCATTCATCATGTTGAATCTATTTTCATATTTCAACTTTAACTTCAGCATTTCAAACTCAGTGCTCAAGTCTTGCAATAAGTTCATGCTTCATTGTCACCCATCAGGTCTTTAATTAGCAGCTGGACGGGCATTCCAAAGTTGGTACGGCAATGGCTTAAATCTCATATGGGGTTAGTCTTGTATTTTTCCCTCAAAGTTAACAAAGGGGCAAGTCTTGTAGTAAGTTCCCACAATCAACACAGTCAACTCATCTCACTCGGCGGCAGTGAAGATAATTTAGAGCAGTCCCCGTCTCCCAATCTACTCGGCGGCAAAATCATCCAAGGAGTAAGCCTAATTTATTTTCATCAAAATCACAAGCCGTGTAGTTAATAAACAAATTTTCATCAAAATCACAATTTTGTTCATCGAATACACAAGGGCTAAATCTTGTATTCTGTAAATTGTGTTAATCAAAAGTGTGAGTCTTGTGAATATGTTTTGCATCAAAATCACAAGGGAAATCCTAATATTTCCATCAACAAAATCGTCAAATCACAAGTGTAAGCATTATAGTTTTGTATAATTTGTTTTCATCAGGATTTTAAACAGTGGGGGTGGGGTTAATTTACCGACACAAAACTCAAATGAACCGACAAATTATGTCAATCAAAAATACCAACAAGTTTGTGAATTTATGGACAGACACTATTTTGCCAACACGTGGGTAATCCATTTTTTTATTTTTATTTTTTATATTGTAATAAAAGACTATTAAATAACATTAATAAAATATAAAACTAAAAGGCTTACCCCATGTGAGAAGAAAATATTGTTGAACCAACAACATAAGATTTAAGGCTTTGTATGGTGGAGTATTCATATAATTTCGGTTTGTGGTAACATTATGGTGTTTATCTCAACTATCGCTGGGTGAGGAACAGGTTCTGAAAAGAATCTTATCAGACAACTCGTATATCAACTGTCGCTAAGTGAGATTTTTTTCTTCAAGGAGAACCATGTGATCTTGGGGAAAATTGAGGGCCTATCTTGATTTTGGGAACAAACTATGAGGCTTCTCCCATGATATATTTTCGAGAAAAAAAATACAAGGCTAAACACCTTTTGTAAACTAAAAGAATACCCCCTTGTGATGTTTCCCCCTTGATCTGGGAAAAAAACTTAAAAGGCTTATCCCTTGTGATTTTGATGAGAAAAAAATTGAATAAAATTACAAGGCTTATCCCTTGTGATTTTTATGAAACCAAATATATAAAAACAATGACAAGACCCTTGTGCTTTTGATAAAATTTCATTTTAAACAATAGGCCTACAAGGCTTCCCCTTAATGTTGAAGAGAAAAAATGCAAGAAAACTTTGTGATATTGATGTAAACAAATACATGTATGTAACACACACAGAGAACAACTCAGCGCGTCTTGTTTTTGAAAACAAATTGAGAATTATTTTATTCCTCTTCACACTAGCAAAGATGAATTACACACTCTAATACAAGAAAACTTTAATACAAGAAATTATGGTACCGATAAACAACTATAACCAGGATCCTGGATCTTTATTTGAATCAATGAGACTTCCTTAGAGTTCAATCTTAGAGTTCAATCTGATCAGTTCAATCTGATCAGTTCAATCCGATGAGTCCAATCCGATGAGTCAGATGAGTTCAACAAAGTTCAATAGTAAAGGATACAAAGTGTCAGAGTCCATACGAAAATCCGCGTCCGGCTAACTGTCGATGTCCACAGCAACAAGCAGTGAAGAAATGACTCCGTCTGTGGTGTAATGGAACCAATGAGCTGAGCTTGAGCTATACTGAGACTATAGCTGAGTCCTTGAGACTATAGCAGAAGCCCGAGACGAGGCCTGAGAGCAAACAATAAACATGTATACAATAGTAAACTCTACTAAGTTCCATTTCACAAATCTTATCAATGCCAAAAAACTATCCAGCATTTGATCCAAACTCATGTGCAACTGTCACATGACTTTTGCTAAAAATGTGGCATACATTTACTAGCTTTTATGAAAACTATTATTATCCAATAGCTTAGAATTATCAATGATCAATAAACAATCACTTAACATTTATAAAACATGCAAGTTTTCTAAAACCCTCAAAATGGTCATGAAAATCATATTGCAGAAATAAGGCATTTTTAATAATAAGTAAACCTACATCCATCATTTACTATTGTAGCAATGAAACATCAGGTTTATGTACGTTTAGACCTACACAAACGTACATTGCATTATACCATAGTGCTTGTGCATGAATCAGTCACATGGTTTTACACAATCAAAAGTAAACTTTTTAAACAAACGGAACGGTTTGGGGGCCGCCATGTCTCTCCCCTATTCGATAGTTGGTTACGGTGCGGGAAAGTAAAGGAGGGACCGGGGGTCTGCCGATTCCCCCAGAAGGGTGCTAAGGTGGTTATCACGCTGGGTTCGCCTAGAAGATTCAACGCTCCCCAATGCCTGGTCATTACCTCTGACTAACTTTCTGCAAAAATTAATTTTGAAAAAAAAAATATAATAATTTTTATTACTATTATTTTGTTTTAAAATTTACTCACTCACAAACCATGTCACTTTACATTTTTTCCTTTATTAACACAGCTGTTTTATTGCATTCCCCACAAATACTGACAAACTACTACACGGCTTACCCCTTGTGATTTTGATGAAATATTTTTTTTAAAGCTTACTGATTGTGCCTCTAAATAGATTGGGAGACAAAAATATATAAATACAAGGCTTACCCCTTGTGATTTTGATAAAAACAAAAATATATCATTACAAGGCTTACCCCTTGTGATTTTGATAAAAACAAAATTATATAAATACAAGGCTTACCCCTTGTGATTTTGATAAAAAACAAAAATATGTAAATACAAGGCTTACCCCTTGTGATTTTGATGGAAAAAATATATCATTACAAGTCTACCCCTTGTGGTTTGATGAAAACAAAAATATATAATTACAAGACTTACCCGGTACCCCTTGTAATTTTGAATTAGGTCTGTTCTAGGGCTTCTAATTAATTTTGTAGGTCTTTTATTAAAAGTTTTAATTTATTTTCAATTCTTCATGTTCATGTACATATTCGTTTAACAAAAGGGAATAATACATTCACTTTTGCCAGTTATGTCCTGCGTTGGTTTTATATAGATTCTCGGGCAATAGATCCTCGATCAGAACAATAGAGGAAAACAAAAGGAGGTCGTTGGTCAACACCAATTGGTCTTGAACCGTGATCCAATGTGATTTGTATTTATATATTTTTGTTTTCTAAAAATCACAAGGGGTAAGCCTTGTATTTATGCATATTTTTTCATCAAAATCACAAGAGGGTAAGCCTTGTAAATATGTATGTTTTTTATATATATTTTTGTTTTTATAAAAATCAAAAGGGGGGTAAGGCATGCATTTAAATATTTTTGTTTTTATCAAAATTACAATGATAAGCCATGTATTTATATATTTTTGTTTCCGTCAAAATCACAAGGGGTATAAAGCATTGCATTTATTTATTTTTGTTTTCATCAAAATCACAAAGGGTTAGCCTTGTAATGACATATTTTTGTTTCTATCAAAATTTCAAGAGGTAAGCTTTGTATTTATATATTAAAAAGACACCAAAAAAGACACCAAAAAAGACACCAAAAAAGACACCAAAAAAAGACACCAAAAAAGACACCAAAAAAAGACACCAAAAAAGACACCAAAAAAGACACCAAAAAAGACACCAAAAGACACCAAAAAAAGACACCAAAAAAGACACCAAAAAAAGACACCAAAAAAAGGACACCAAAAAGGACACCAAAAAAGACACCAAAAAAGACACCAAAAAAGACAGACACCAAAAAGGACACCAAAAAAGACACCAAAAAGGACACCAAAAAAGACACCAAAAAAAGACACCAAAAAAAGACACCAAATACAAGACTTACCCCATGTGATTTTGATTAAAACAAAAAATTATAAATACAAGGCTTACCCCTTGTGATTTTGATTAAAACAAAAATATATAAATACAAGACTTACCCCTTGTGATTTTGATTAAAACAAAAATATATAAATACAAGACTTACCCCTTGTGATTTTGATTAAAACATAAATATATAAATACAAGGCTTACCCCTTGTGATTTTGATTAAAACATACATATATAAATACTTGTGATTTTGATTCAAACATAAGTATATAAATACAAGGCTTACCCCTTGTGATTTTGATTAAAACAAAAATATATAAATACAAGGCTAACCACTTCTGATTTTGATTCAAACATAAATATATAAATACAAAGCTTACCCCTTGTGATTTTGATTAAAACATACGTATATAAATACTTGTGATTTTGATTCAAACATAAGTATATAAATACAAGGCTTACCCCTTGTGATTTTGATTAAAACAAAAATATATAAATACAAGGCTTACCCCTTGTGATTTTGATGAAAACAAAAACATATGAATAAAAACAAAAATATATAAATACAAGGCTTGTGATTTTGATAAAAACAAAAATATATCATTACAAGGCTTAGCCCTTTTGTTTTGATAAAAACCAATATATATCATTACAAGGCTTATCGCTTTTGATTTTGATGAAAACAAAAATATGTCATTACAATACATTAAATAAAGGGTTCGAATTGTATTGCTACGCAATAAAAGAAAAAGAACACAGACGGGACTCGAACTGGGATCGCCTGCACGGATGTCAAACGTCTAATCCATTATACCACCGCTTCACCTGACTATTTGCAATGAAAGGAGATTTATCATCGTTGATGTGATGGAAAAAGTAAAGGGAATGCTCATTGATTTTCAAAAAAGACACCAAAAAAGACAGACACCAAAAAGGACACCAAAAAAGACACCAAAAAAGACACCAAAAAAGACACAAAAAAGACACCAAAAAAGACAGACACCAAAAAAGACACCAAAAAAGGACACCAAAAAAGACACAAAAAAGACACAAAAAAAGACACCAAAAAAAGACACCAAAAAAGACACCAAAAAAAAGGACACCAAAAAAAAGGACACCAAAAAGACACCAAAAAAGACACCAAAAAAGACACCAAAAAAGACACACCAAAAAAAGACACCAAAAAAAGAACACCAAAAAGGACACCAAAAAGGACACCAAAAAAAGACACCAAAAAAAAGACACCAAAAAAGACACCAAAAAGGACACCAAAAAAGACAGGACACCAAAACGGACACCAAAAAGGACACCAAAAAAGACACCAAAAAAAGACACCAAAAAGGACACCAAAAAGACACCAAAAAAGACACCAAAAAAGACACCAAAAAAGACACCAAAAAAGACACCAAAAAGACACCAAAAAAGACACCAAAAAAAACCACAAAAAAAGACAAAAAAAGACAGACACCAAAAAAGACACCAAAAAGGACACCAAAAAGACACACAAAAAAGACACCAAAAAAGACACCAAATACAAGACTTACCCCTTGTGATTTTGATTAAAACAAAAATTATAAATACAAGGCTTACCCCTTGTGATTTTGATTAAAACAAAAATATATAAATACAAGACTTACCCCTTGTGATTTTGATTAAAACAAAAATATATAAATACAAGGCTTACCCCTTGTGATTTTGATTAAAACATACATATATAAATACAAGGCTTACCCCTTGTGATTTTGATTCAAACATAAATATATAAATACAAGGCTTACCCCTTGTGATTTTGATGAAAACAAAAACATATGAATAAAAACAAAAATATATAAATACAAGGCTTGTGATTTTTAGAAAAACAAAAATATATTAATACAAGGCTTACCCATTGTGATTTTGATGGAAACAAAATATATAAATACAAGGCTTTTTATACTGTTGATGATTTTGTTAATGGAAAAAACATGTCATGCTTTATTATTTACTATTGCTAATTAATAGACTGGGAGACGGAGAACTTCTCGAAATTATCTTCACTACCGCTTAGTGAGATGATTTGGCTTATTACGTGTTGATATTGGGAACTTACTACTTTTAGGGGGAAAATACAAGGCTTACTCCTGATGATTTTGAAGAGAGAGGGAGAAAAAACTAAAACACTTACCCCTTGTGTATATATATATTTGTTTTTATCAAAATCAAAAAGCCTTGTAGGCCTAATGATATATATATATTTTTTTTATTTATATAAATACACAGCTTACCTCTCGTAATTTTGATTAAAATAATAGTTTTTAGTTTTTTTCTCCCTCTCTCTTCAACATCACAAGGAGGTATCCCCATCTCCCTATTTATTCAGTGGCACAATGAGTAAGCTTTAAAAAAAAAATATTTCATCAAAAATCACAAGGGGTAAGCCGTGTAGTAGTTTGTCAGTATTTGTGGGGAATGCAATAAAACAGCTGTATGTTAATAAGGGACAAAGCGTAAAGTGACATGGTTTGTGAGTGAGTCAATTATAAAACAAAATAATAGTAATTCATTTCATTTTTCAAAACTAATTTTTGCAGAAAGTTAGTCAGAGGTAATGACCAGGCATTGGGGAGCGTTGAATCTTCTAGGCGAACCCAGCGTGATAACCACCTTAGCACCCTTCTGGGGGAATCGGCAGACCCCCGGTCCCTCCTTTACTTTCCCGCACCGTAACCAACTATCGAATAGGGGAGAGACATGGCGGCCCCCAAACCGTTGCTGCTGCCGCAACTGCCATGTCCCTGAATTAGGTCTGTTCTAGGGCTTCGAACCGGTGCGTCCCAGCTCTGGAAGTCCCGCGATTGACACTTCCAGTTGGTATTAGACAGGTTAAAATAAACCTACTTAAATAAAGGGTTTGCATTGTATTACTACGCAATAAAAGAAAAAGAACACAGACGGGACTCGAACTTGGATCGCCCGCACGGATGTCAAGCGTCTAATCCGTTAGACCACCGCTTCACCTGACTGTCCGTAATGAAAGGAGATTTATCATCATTTGATGTGATGGAAAAATACAGGGAATGCTCATTAATTTTGTAGGTCTTTTAATTTTTTTTAAATTCTTCATGTTCATGTACATATTCGTTTAACAAAAGGGAACAATTCTTTCACTGTTGTCAGTTATGTCCTGGGTTGGTTTTATATAGATCCTCGGACAATAGATCCTCGGTCAGAGCAATAGAGGAGAACAAAAGGAGGTCGTTGGTCAACACCAATTAGTCTCGAACCATGATCCAACGTGATTTGTATTTATATATTTTTGTTTTCTAAAAATCACAAGGGGTAAGCCTTGTATTTATGCATATTTTTTCATCGAAATCACAAGAGGGTAAGCCTTGTAAATATGTATGTTTTTTATATATATTTTTGTTTTTATTTATATGTTTTTGTTTTTATAAAAATCACAAGGGGGGTAAGGCTTGCATTTAAATATTTTTGTTTTTATCAAAATTACAATGATAAGCCATGTATTTATATATTTTTGTTTCCGTCAAAATCACAAGGGGTATAAAGCATTGCATTTATTTATTTTTGTTTTCATCAAAATCACAAAGGGTTAGCCTTGTAATGACATATTTTTGTTTCTATCAAAATTTCTAAGGGGTAAGCTTTGTATTTATATATTTTTGTTTTTCTCAAAATTGTAAATGTAAAAAAAAAAATATCATTACAAGGCTTGTGATTTTGATAAAAACAAAAATATATAAATAAAAGGCTTACCCCTTGTGATTTTGATAAAAACAAAAAAATATAAATAAAAGGCTTACCCCTTGTGATTTTGATGAAAACAAAAATATATCATTACAAGGCTTACCCCTTGTGATTTTGATGAAAACAAAAATATATCATTACAAGGCTTAACCCTTTTGATTTTGATAAAAACAAAAATATATCATTAGAAGTGATTTTGATAAAAACAAAAATATATAAATACAAGGCTAACCCCTTGTGATTTTGATAAAAACAAATATATAAATACAAGGCTAACCCCTTGTGATTTTGATAAAAACAAATATATAAATACAAGGCTAACCCCTTGTGATTTTGATAAAAAACAAAAATATATAAATACAAGGCTAACCCCTTGTGATTTTGATAAAAACAAAAATATGTCATTACATTGTGATTTTGATGGAAAAAATATATCATTACAAATCTACCCCTTGTGGTTTGATGAAAACAAAAATATATCATTACAAGGCTTACCCCTTGTGATTTTGATAAAATAATATGTATAAATACAAGACTTAGGCCTACCCTTGTTATTTTGATAAAAACAAAAAAATATAAATACAAGGTATACCCCTTGTGATTTTGATAAAAACTAAAATATATCATTACAAGGCTTACCCCTTGTGATTTTGATAAAAACAAAAATATATCATTACAAGGCTTACCCCTTGTGATTTTGATAAAAACTAAAATATATAATTACAAGCCTTCCCCCTTTTGATTTTTGATGAAAACAAAAATATATCATTACAAGGCTTACCCCTTGTGATTTTGATGAAAACAGAAATATATAATTACAAGGCTTACCCCTTGTGATTTTGATAAAAACAAAAATATACTAGACGGCAGTGTTTGTGATATTACAGTCACATAGGTGTTCGAGTTTTGTCAGGGCAGTGATGATGACGTCAGAATGTTTTTTAAAGAAACTTTGCATTATTATTTTTTTAATATTAAATTTTGACTTCCGGTTTGGACAGGAAGTAAAGGTCAAATTGGGGTCATGTTTTGTAAATATTTTTTGACAATTAACGATCTGTACAATGGTGCAAAAAATTTCAATTTACCTCTTGTGGTTGTTGAGATATGATTTTTTTAAATATTAAACTTTGACTTCCGGTTTGGACAGCAAGTAAGGTCAAATTGGGGTCACCTTTGTGTAAATATTTTTCGACAATTAACAATCTATACAATGGTGGAAAGATTGTGAATTTACCCCTTGTGGTTGTTGAGATATGATTTTTTTAAATATTAAAATTTGACCTCCGGTTTGGACAGGAAGTAAGGTCAAATTGGGGTCATCTTTTTGTAAATATTTTTTGACAATTAACGATCTGTACAATGGTACAAAAATTGTGAATTTACCTCTTGTGGTTGTTGAGATATGATTTTTTTTAAATATTAAACTTTGACTTCTGGTTTGGACAGGAAGTAAGGTCAAATTGGGGTCACCTTTTCGAATAGCGTAACGGAAAACTTCACGCTAAACTTGGCATAGGAGCCTTGCTCTTGATAGGAGTAAGACGAATTAATAATTCTGCACTGATGGTAAAGACCACTAAAGTTGTATAGCGCCCTCTATAGTTAGAATTTCTAACGCACAATGTGAACATACACTGAATGTGGGTCATTACGTATGTGGGCTTGACGTCATCATGACGTCACTAGGTTTCATCTACAAGTTAAGGTCTAACTATGTGTGAAGTTTGAAGGTTTTTTAAACTTGGCAAGTATGCTTTTGTTAGCGGACAAGTTGGGGAGAAGAAGTAAAAAAAAAAGAAGAAAAAAACCGAACAAAAACAAGAGGTGTTTCGGGCACATACCCGAACACCTAAAAAAACTAGACGGCAGTGTTTGTGATATTACAAACACATAGGTGTTCGAGTTTTGTCAGGGCAGTGATGATGACGTCAGAATGTTTTTAAAGAAACTTTGATTATTATTTTTTAATATTAAACTTTGACTTCCGGTTTAGACAGGAAGTAAAGGTCAAATTGGGGTCATGTTTTTGTAAATATTTTTGACAGTTAACAATCTGTACAATAGTGCAAAAACTGAATTTACCTCTTGTGGTTGTTGAGATATGATTTTTTTAAATATTAAACTTTGACTTCCGGTTTGGATAGGAAGTAAGGTCAAATTGGGGTCATCTTTTTGTAAATATTTTTTGACAATTAACGATCTGTACAATGGTACAAAAATTTTCAATTTACCTCTTGTGGTTGTTGAGATATAATTTTTTGAAATATTAAACTTTGACTTCCAGTTTGGACAGGAAGTAAGGTCAAATTGGGGTCACCTTTGTGTAAATATTTTTCGACAATTAATCTATACAATGGTGCAAAAATGTCAATGTACATCTTGTGGTTGTTGAGATAATATTTTTTTGAATATTAAATTTTGACTTCCGGTTTGGACAGGAAGTAAGGTGAAATTGGGGTCACCTTTTTGTAAATATTTTTTGACAATTACCGATCTGTACAATGGTACAAAAATTGTGAATTTACCTCTTGTGGTTGTTGAGATATGATTTTTTTTATTATTTAACTTTGACTTCCGGTTTGGACAGGAAGTAAGGTCAAATTGGGGTCACTCACAACTCGAGTTTCATCTACTTGTTAAGTTCTAAGTACATGCCAAGTTTCAAGTTCATGTGAAGTTTGCAAGTTTGTGTTTTTTTGCGGACAGACGTCGGGGAGAAGAAGTAAAAAAAACAAAACTAGAGATTGGTGTTTGTATTGACAAACACGAGGTGTTCGGGACGGCGTAAAGGTCAAATTGGGGTCACCTTTGTGTAAAATTGTTTTGACAATTAACGATCTGTACAATGGTGCAAAGATTGTGAATTTACCTCTGGTGGATGATTGTTTTTATTATTATACTTTGACTTCCGGTTTGGACAGGAAGTAAAGGTCAAATTGGGGTCACCTTTGTGTAAATATTTTTGACAATTAACAATCTATACAATGGTGCAAAAAATGTCAATTTACCTCTTGTGGTTGTTGAGATATGAATTTTGTAATTATTAAAATTTGACTTCCGGTTTGGACAGAAAGTAAGGTCAAATTGGGGTCACCTTTTTGTAAATATTTTTTGAAAATTAACGATCTGTACAATGGTGCAAAAATTGTGAATTTACCTCTTGTGGTTGTTGAGATATGATTTTTTTAATATTAAAATTTGATTTATCCTTATTCGATATCTGATGACCTCATCATGACGTCACAACTAATGTTTCATCTGATGTCACAACTCATGTTTCATCTACGCATTACAGGCGCGGATCCAGGAATTTTTTAGACGGGGGGCACACCCAACACGAACATTTTTGTTCCTATGCTAACATTGTATATTTGTTTGTAATCATGTTTTTTTTCTTTGTTTTCGCGCCTTAAGCGCCCAGCAGGGTGGATATGTGCGCGCTACAAATGTTTATTATTATTATTATTATTGTTATTATTATTAAATGCAAGCGCGAAGCCCTTACGGCGTTGGGTCCGGGGCCCGCTTAAGGGCCCCGGAAAATTTTGGATTCTGGATGCTCTGTGGTGCAATCTGAGGCGATTCCTGGCCAGTTTCACCTGACTTTTTTTGCAAAAGTTTTCAAGATTATATGGAGAATGTATATATATATATATATATATATATATATATATATATATATATATATATATATATATATATATATATCTATAGATATATATATATATATATATATATATATATATCATTATTTTAGCCATTATTTTAGCAATGTCATGACTACAACAATATAAGTTTCTCCCTCCCCGATTTTTGGCATTTAATTTGCAGTTTTTGACTTCAGTTTTAATTTATCCGGAATTCAGTCCAGTTGAAATTTTCAAGAAAAGGGCTTGATTTCATACTGTTCCTTGCCCTGTGTTAAAACCATCGGCAGATCAGCTGCAAGACTCATCGTACTTCGCAGGCCTATGCGTACTCGCGTAGAATCCGACAGTAAATTGACATCGGCGTTTGTAATTTCCACACGGTACCCCGACCCTTCTTCAGATGAATCGGAACAATTTGTAGACGTGGAGGAATTGGGTCAAGAAACCAGACTAGCTTGCTTTGCACCCGATCACAGACTACCCATTGCAAACGAAATGTAGACTAACTAATTTTGGGAAGTATTTGAAAAAAGTCACTATAATCATCATTGGAAATTGATACAAAAAATCCACTTTTCTCAATAATGACAGTACACCAAACTGAAGGCGCTGTTCACCTTGGATGGTGGCTTTATTGTTTGCTCTGCACCCTTAATTTTTAATCCTTTTTTATCAACCTTTTATGAGACACATCCTTGGATATTTTTATCACCGAAGCTTCTGTGGAAAATCAAATAAAAGAAACTGCAATCAATTAATTGCCATAATGAGGCTGTGTTAAACTTTATGAAGTCATCTCCATTAACTAAATTCGTGGAGGAAAATTGTCTTTAAGAACGGGTTGACTAAAATAAATCGATCAGTTCCTCAGAAGATTGCTAAGGGCTAACCGAGACTGGCCTGAAAGTCCATCGAAGAGAAATTATACTTCACACTGGTTAGACCACATCTTTGATATGGGAGCATTGCTTGGAAACCCCATATCACCAAAAACATCTCTTCGCTTGAAAGAGTCCAGAGACGAGCTGGCGTTCAGAGCGGCAAGACCTGCCTGTCGAACTTACGGCAGAAGTCAGTTGCTTTAAACGTCGACTTTCTGCCGTGTCTAATTCAAATACAGTGAAATCTCGATAAGTCAAATCTCAGGGGAATGAACTCAAACTTCGACTTACGCGGAGGTTCGAGTTAGCCGAGGTCGCCATTTTACCTCCTCTCTTGCGTGCATAAATTATCGTACGCCCGCAAAGTAACCTTTTGTAGCACGGGGAATTAAGCACACAAGATGCAACATTTTAAAATTTGTTATAAACGTCTTACATATTTATTAATTTGTTTGAAATGGCATGATTTTTGTTTTTAAAGTTTTCCAAAAAAAAAAAAAAAATTGTTAACGCTTTCGAAATCAATGATGACCTACAACTCATTGGTGTGAGATTTGGCTACGCAACAGAGCTAAAAAAAAGGGGGGATTGAGCGCATTTCCAGCACCGCGTTGACGTTAGCCTTAGCGTGTTTTGAAACGGTCAAGCCACCCATTACTGCAGCTGAAGTCTGGATGTCCTAACTTCTTTGCCATGAGACCTGGCCTTTTCTTGAAGAATTGGACCCGAAATCGGAATGTTTTCGGCCCGTACAGCTTTGAACCAGGTCAAAGCAGCCTCTTCAACATCGGGAAAAGCCACCTTTCTCATGCGTTTCCGACCTGCTGAATAAGACTCATTGTTGAACTGTTCCAGCAGTTTCTCCTTATTACATGTAATGTAAATTTTTGGGTCATTATTTTAATTAGATACGGCAAAAGTTCGACGTTTGAAGCAGGCCTATAAACAAAACTTACTAACTAGTAAGTAGTAACTAACGGAGAGATGATACGACCATAATTTTGTTGAGATGCATCACAGCCTTGCATTCAAGGCTATATTCACTGCAAAGGAATTTTGCCCAGATAATGAAGCTGCTCAAACGAAGTATACTACTGTACGTGATGTACTTTGGTCAAAGAACGTTCGTGGTTTTTGGGTACAAATACAACTTTATCATGATGAGACGATTTTCTTTTAAAAGCCAAGGTCTATTTGTTTGTGGCACCAATTTCAACGATCAAAAAATAATACATGGTTTCATTACTGGACATGATGGCACTGGATATTTTATTAATTGAAAAGAATGTGTGCGTTTAGGCCACTCAAAAAGGATTTTGGCAAAACGAGCAAATCATTCAGTCAAGTGATCAATTGTTTCCTGCTGGCTGTGGCCATTTAACCGGTAATAAACTCCCCCAAGAGGATTAGATGTTGAGATGGAGAGTTGAAATCGAGCTCCGGGAAATACTTCGGTTTTCTCTCAAAGAGGGTTTCAGTTCCATGGCATGATTGATAACCTTTTTTTCTTGTTGCATTTTTCAGTATTTATTTTATGCCAAAGGTAGACACAGCAGATGTTTAATATTGTCGCCGGTATTTTTTTGTTTAGGCTACTCCTCCTTTTCTCTGACCTCCCCCTCTTTTTTTTCTTTTTTTTTTTCCTTTTTTTTATTTTTTTTTTTTTTTAATACTCAATTTACCCGGGGGGCACGTGCCCCCGCGGCCCCCCCCCCTGGATCCGCGCCTGCATTAAGTTCTAAGTACATGCCAAGTTTCAAGTTCATGTGAAGTTTGGAAGTATGTGTTTTTTTGTAGACAATCGATCGGAAGGAGAAGAAAGGGGAAAAAAATAGATATAAGTTTTTGTCACAACAAAAACTAGGTGTTCGGTTGAAGTTAAAATGGTTACGTCATCAATTCGAAGTGTTGGAGAAGTCAAATGTTAACGTCTGCTGAAGTTCTCACGAGAAGTTTATTTGAATATAATACAATACTGAATTTAGAAATTATTTTAATATTAAATTTTGACTTCCGGTTTGGACAGGAAGTAAAGGTCAAATTGGGGTCATGTTTTTGTAAATATATTTAAACAATTAACTATCTGTACAATGGTGCAAAAACTGTGAATTTACCTCTTGTGGTTGTTGAGATATGATTTTTTTTAAATATTAAACTTTGACTTCCGGTTTGGACAGGAAGTAAGGTCAAATTTGGGTCACCTTTGTGTAAATATGTTTCAACAATGATCAATCTATACAATGGTGCAAAAAATGTCAATTTACCTCTTGTGGTTGTTGAGATAGGATTTTTGTAAATATTAAACTTTGACTTCCGGTTTGGACAGGAAGTGGGGTTACAGAGTCATCGTCGTTAACATTTTAATTTAAAGAACATAAAATAGTTCTAGCCTAATTAGAACGTTGCTACGACTGTTACACGATGTATACAGAAACAATTTGATTATTCATGAAACGATCGACTACCGTATGAATTAAGCGTGCCATTGCTGCATGCTACGCGCGATATGCATGTGCCACTCACTTAAAACGACACCAATTGTAATCCAGAATACCAGATTATAATCTGTGCTTGTTAATAGCAAGATGAAATTGATCTTTTTGAGACGTTATCTACTGACACAAATTTACATGTTGCGATGAATACGCCAAGGAAAGAAAACAGTGAATCCATGCCCGCGTGTTATTTTGTTCGTGGTACATGTATTAAGACAGTAAACTACCCGTAATTTATATTCAATAACACCCTAACAAACACGCTACTAATTATTTATCAATCCTATTTTCCCTTTGAGAAAGAACCTGCTATAGGTTCGAAACGAATAACTACTAGTTTGCATTTATACTACACGGCCCTTCCATGGCAAAACAGCCCAACTCGAAAATTTTGATTTTTGAGATAAGATCATTTTTGGGTAAATTGAGGGCGCTCTTTTCATTTGTGAAAGTTTCAAAGGCGTACGATGGATTGTTTTGAAGATAGCATGTCCTATCTCACATTCTTTGCACACGTTCACTCCTGGTTTTGTATGGCAAAACGCCTTATCTCTAACCCAAGTCATTCACAGTTTCTTGTTTTGTTGGTAAAACATTGTAAGTCCAAGATAGACTACTTTGCCTTCCAAATTGATTATAACCTAATGTGGAGTGTTTAGGGTAAAACAACTTAACTTGAAGATAAGCTGTTTGTAAAAGAGAATATCTAAGTTTGAGAAACGTCTAACTTTGAATTAAGTCATGCATACTTTATTTTTATTTGGTAAAACATACTAAGTCTAAGATACATAGATCTGCCTTTCAAATGAGTTCAAAACATAATGTTGAGTGTTTATGGCAAAACAAGTTTACTTTAAGATAAGCTCATTTGCCATAAAAATACTTGAACTATTGAGGGCGCTATCACCATTCTAACTCATCAAATGTATAATGGCGGCCATGTTCAACCTCAAGCTGCACAGCAGGGGCTTTCAAATTCTCCAAAGGGCATTGGATAAAAACCAAGGTATGTCTATCTTTTACATGCTTAAGTCTTAAATATAATCCTATAGAACTCAGAGGTAATCAGTAGATAGATGAAAGTCCAATGTAATCAGCGCCCATATAAATTATAATGTTGCATGATGCGAGCCAAAGCGGGTTAAGCCTACTACGTTACCACTGGTCAAACTGCCATGACTGCTGCATACTC
>CM055835.1:14886528-14959136 GCA_029582265.1 Zoroaster sp. YZ-2022 | reverse complement strand
TTAAGAAACTTTTTTTTCTGAAACATTAATTTCATGGTTTGAAAAATGCACGCACATTGTTCGTTTTTATTATTTGTGAGACCTAAACCATAGAAAAGGGTCCAGTCTGAGAGCCATGACACGGATTTGATAGCCAATGACAGTCCAATCTCCCTTAAAAAGAAATGAAATGATAGCAGCACTACATGTTGCAGGTTGGTCGTTGGAGATACCAATTTTCTTCCTTGCGATCCATTACGGGCATGCAGGCAGCGCAACCAGACGACCCAGGCCGGCGCTCTGGGCTGAGGCGCTGAGCGCATGCAGCCAGCAGGCTTGGCGGGCCAGGGTACATCAGAGCCGTTCATGTAGCGCCAGCGCCCCAGCGTTCAAACATTAGTTAGACATAACAAGTTTGTCCTCTCGCGATCGTCCTTTGTTCGATTGGGAAAACGTCCTTGTGTGTGTGACTGTCCTTTATGGTTTTGCCAAACAACGTC
The DNA here is from genome assembly GCA_029582265.1 of Zoroaster sp. YZ-2022. Classification (NCBI taxonomy): domain Eukaryota; kingdom Metazoa; phylum Echinodermata; class Asteroidea; order Forcipulatida; family Zoroasteridae; genus Zoroaster; species Zoroaster sp. YZ-2022. The sequence goes on along the minus strand of CM055835.1, from coordinate 14,958,657 downwards.
TGTATTCGACTAGCGTTAGTCTTTCGGTTGTTTAGTTTTGGCTTTGTCCTTTTGTCGTTTTGTCCTTTGCTTGATTTTGACTTCGTCTTTTTGAAAATTTGTCCTCTTGTCGTTTTGTCCTTTGTTTGATTTTGACTTCGTCTTTTTGAAAATTTGTCCTCTTGTCGTTTTGTCCTTTGCTTGATTTTGACTTTGTCTTTTTGTAAATTTGTCCTCTTGTCGTTTCGTCCTTTGTTTGATTTTGTTTTGGTCTTTATAAAAATTTGTCTTCTTGCCATTTTAATTTTGTTCTTTGGCTGTTTTTTGTCCTTTGTGGGCTTCTTAATGTCTATGTTGGACATTTTTTTAATTTTGGCCCTTTTGGCCGCCCATACTTATAACACACACACTGATCTAGCATGCTAAATTCCCTGATGCATACTGTTGCGCCTAGCAGGGTACTTATAATACCACCCACACACACTACAGGGCTAGCCTGCTAGACGCAATAATATGCACTGTTGGATCTTGTTATGCTCAGCAGCCTTCTCACTTTGACAAATGTTGTATGTTGTTGAGTTGAGCAGGGGGTTAGGGTTAATGGCACAAAGTAATGAGGTGAAACTTTCACAGGTTTAATTTTTTATTCCATATCTTTATTCATAAAGCTGCTTAACAGATATAATTGCTTACTAGAGAAATTTGTTTAGCAGATTGCTTTGGTTACCAGCCAAACTTTCATACAAAATATATGCATTTTGGCTGGTAGTCTATTTTATGTTGCGAAGCACAAATATTTGTTAACCAGTTGACGTCGGGAATATTTATTTTTTTCCGGTCCCCCGTGCGGGTTTATTTTCAGTGAAAAATCTGAAAAAATTTCTAGCCATTAATAAAAAAAATTGTCAATGAAACTAAGTTCGGACAACCAAATAAACACCTTTACTCATTGACATTTCGAGAATTAAATGGCTAGTTTGTTCAGCACAATTAGACCGTTGGCAAGCTCCGATGCAACGGCCTATTAGCGACCAGCGCCCGGTCGAAAAGACGGCATACCTCGAGAGAGATCGAATGCCTCGTAAACAATGGATATAAATCCGTCTTTACAAATGCTTGGCTGGTACGTCAAAGCATGGTCAAAGGAACAGGTCTTGGATAAAGGGATTAGGCAAAAAGAGTGAACTCGTTCAGTATTTGCAGCGCATTTTGTCCGGGGCCACCGAAACGTGACCCCATGGACTCCGAGAAACGATTGCGTGTATACACATCAGCCGCCACGACGGGACGCCACGTGTGGCGTGTTGACAAGTCTCCCGGTGACACACACAAAAATCGGAATGCGTGTTTAGACGCTCTCCGATCCGCTGTACAAAAAAAATTGCATGTATACACGGCATCCGAAGCGAACTGGTTAAGCAAAATTCTCTGCTTTGCATCTCGATGAAATTGGTCCTGAATGGAAGTTTAACATTATTATTATATTTTCCCTGTAATATTGCAGACCCTAATTTATATTATATAATGTATAAAATCTTATTGTAAACAGACATTTAATTTGACCTTACGTAACAAAATGAATAGAAAGTCGCCATGCACCATTTGCCAGTTCACCCATTCAAAGTTGGAATTTGTTTTTACTCAAATACAAAATACACGTAGCACCTGAAGTGTATCTGCTCGATACATGACCTGTTAAGGGCACCCTTTTTGTAAACAACAGCTGCCACTAGGGCATTTAGAACATCACTGGTAAGCCTGCAGTATTGCCTCCATTTACATCCAAGTGTTAACGGTTACCAAAGAAGAGTTTTCACTAGATATAAAGTACTGCTACAGTATGACTGGGTTTTGTATACAGCTCTGTGTCATGATGTAAAATGGCACCGCACCTGCAAAGTGCCCTAGACTTGTGAGACTGGGTGCATTTTCACCACTAGAGGGCTACGTTAGCACGGAGAGATACCATTGGAAAGCTCTTTTACTCCCCATTCCAGTTATACCAAAATAAAAAAAATTCCATTCATTTTGTAAAGCCACATAAAAAAAAAATCAGTCAAGATAATCAGAAATGAAGACAAAGCAAGAATAAAAGTATGTATAGCTATAATGTATGAATTATATTAACCCTAACCACCCCAAATCCATCAAAATCCTCCAAGGGGTCACTTTATTGAAAAATTCAGCACTGTTGGAAACTGGTACTTTCACCTCTTCAAACGGGACAAAATTAGTACCTGGCAAGAAGTACAGGCCATAAGTGCTGAATATGAAAGATGAGGGCATGTTTCCAAAAGTGCACTGGAGGATTCAGGAAAGTTCCTAGCCAGAATACCTTGGAGGTTAGGGTTAATGTACCTTTTGTAATAACTGAAATCTATTATCTACATGAAGTGTGCCAGCCTGCTATAACCCAGTCCATGGCATTGTACTTCCAATGTGTACATGCACAACTAGCGTGGTAATGAGTTTGGTTACCGTACTTGAGAGCATCATGGGAGAAGTGCTCGATGTCATTTGCTAGTTCCAGAACTAAACATGACACATACTAGATTAACTGGGCTACCACTTGGGTCGTTTACAACGCAGTATGCATTAAAACCCTAACCACCCCATATCCTGCAAAATCCTCCAAGGGGCACTTTTTTGGGGGAAATTCAGCACTGTTGGAAACTGGTACTTTCACCTCTTCAAATGGGACAAAATTACTATCTGGCAAGAAGTACAGGCCATAAGTGCAAAATTTTGAAGATAAGGGCATGTTTCCAAAAGTGCACTGATGGATTTTGGAGGATTCAGGAAGGTTCCTAACCAGAATACGTAGAGGGTTAGGGCTTAAATGTGCTTGTAAAGCACAGATCTCTTGCACGCCGGTAAGTCACCCGTCATGCACTGCTTCTGTTGCACGTCAGTCTGTGAAATACAGAATGGCCCAAATCCATTGTTCTTGGACTAGGTTATTACACATCTGGCACATCTGTATAGGTAATAGACTTCTGGTAATAGCCAAAAATTGAAATTTAATTATGAGTTTACAAAAGATTTAATGACTAAGTGTTTTAAAGACCACAGTCAGACATTTGAAAATTATATTAAAAAAATTGCAAGTCATACATTAAATAAGAACAAAGTCGACATTGTTTTCCTTGAGTATGCCAACCTCTAGACAGTGGAGTCATTAATTTGATTGCAGTCATGTTTTAACTCTTTCTGGATGGCAAGCCTTTTAAAAGGTTTGCATGAGTAGTATGTCAGATGAGTGATTCGATTCGCACCCCTTAAAAAGATATTTTAAGTCAAATTCTCCCTATAGGGATAGGGGATATTTTAAGAATTAAAAATATGAGATTTCGAAAAAAATATTAAAAAAAAAAATTTAGACAAAAAAGATATTTTAAGTCTAAATTCTCCCTATCCCTATAGGGGATATTTTACGAATTGTTTTTTAAAAAAACCGGAATAAATACTCTGATTTCTTTAAAAAAAAGATATTTCTTAAAATATCTTTTAGAAAAGATACGTTAAAACCTCATCAAAAATCGATGAGGTTTTTTACAAATTGTTTTAAAGAGACTTTAAAAGTGAGATAATGAAATAACTATTATATAGTTGTATAATAAAGATGAATACAACGAAACATTTATCGGAATGGACATTGAAAGAATTGAAAATTTTTTACCAACGCATTAGTCGATTAATTATCGTGAAAAACAGCAAGAATAAGGTTGATAAACGTTCTTATTACAACGCTATTAAAAAGTATATGAATCATCATCATAGACAAAAACCATTGTTTGAATCAAATTCTATGGAATTACGCACTCGTAGCGGTTGAAAATATTGAGCTACCGTTACACGGCTCGGGAGCGAGATCGTGGTTGATTAGAAAAGACCACATCAACGCTATTAAAAGGTTTTACGGTAGAAACCAAGTTGAAATTTAACAACATTAATGGTGGAAGTTATTTACGTCAACAATATTTAATGACGGTACCGTTGAATCATAGCAAAGAAAAGATTTAAACGTTTTTTTATCAAGCTGTAACTCCAAAGATTATCGCCGAGTTGAATAATGACTTACAGGTTTTAAATCGTTCAAGTTTATGATATTTATACAGATTAAATTACTTAAAGAAAACTTAGCCAGTACGGATGATTTTACTGAATCAAATTTGCATAATAAAAAAAAATTGTTTTATTGAATTTAAACGATATCAAAATGTATTAGATACGATACTTTCACAAATTCAGAAGTTTTGAAAAATATACTCAAGAGGGTAGTGGATGGGTAATAGATAGAATCGTTGGAATGAACGTTAGAATTAGCAAGTATGAGCCTCCTGAATGATGAGGAGGCGATGGGCTAGACACGCTCATCATTTCCAAACGGCGATCGATTATATGGAACAAACGCACCCAGAATCACCGATTATCATAAATATATAAAGAGCGCTATCAAGAACCCGCTGGATGTACTACGCGTAGTTTAAAAATTTAGTTTTTTTAAAAGTGAGATAATGAAATAACTATTATCTAGTTGTATAATAAAGATGGAGAGAACGATGATTTTGTGTGAATGGCTTTTAGTTGGTAAAAACTGCAAGTGTTGTAGAATGAGTATTCGCGATGATGTCTATTGCCCGATGCATCGATGGCGTATTAGGCTAGGAAAAAGTATTCCACTTGCATGTTATAGATGTAAAAATGGCACAAAAGCAAAGGCGGGCTCGTGTACGAAATGCACAAAGATATTAAATGTAGCGAGAGGAAAATCTAAACGATCGTACAATATAGTGATGAAAGAATTGTTAGAAAAGAATTTATAAATTATAATTACAGCGTTTGCGCCGCTGGGGCGTACGGAGGAGGTCTATCGAACGTTTTTACACGCTCCGCTACTCGCGAAGCGTGTTTTTGCTGACACGAAGCGTAATAGCTCTTATTTATCGTCAAAGCTACTTTAAACTCAAAAGTTTTTCTATAAGAATTTTTTTTTCTGCATTTACAACATCAGAGTTTACTTCTGGTATAGTCGTCGGTTTACTCTTTGCGACGGTGAAACGGATTTTTTCTTTCATTTTATAATATTTTTCTCGCTCTTCACGCACGAGCACAAATTCTTCTTGGTTGATGTAACCGTCTTCTAAAGCTTTACTAACGGGTTTTCGATCGTGTCGAGTTTACTCAACGCTAAAATTCGTATTTCATCGTGTTTTTAGCTTTTTATAACATTTATTTTCGCGTATCTGATAGCGAAAGCTGCGCCACCCAACCCCAAGCTAAACCTTCTAAAGCGAATCCTACCGGCGATGATACGACCGTAGCGATACTGGCTATTCCGATGGCTCGCTTTCCCTGCAACCCAATTCTGCGATAGTTTCTGCGACGCTACAAGCGTTTATGATTTTATTATATTTTTTATATACACCCTCGCGTTCGTTTATTTCAATTCGTAATTCTTTTTGAATATCGTCGATTTTTTGCAATCGAAATGATTTAACGTCATTCGTCAAAGGTGGTAAAGGTGGTAAAGGTGGTAAAGGTGGTAAAGGTGGTAAATTTGGATAAAGTACGTTCGTTGATTCTATAGGCATGCTCATTTTTTATTAATAGAAAAGATTTTAATTTAACATAATAGTTCTAACAATCAACTCATAACAGATTCCATCATAAAAAGAGCCGAATAAATTTAGAGTTATATATTTTTTAATTTCACGAGCATTTACATTAAAAACGTAGCATAATGTATATTCTAAAAATTGTGTTCTACCACCAAAACTAAAACCGCCAATATTGTGCAATTCTGTATTTTTTTTACTGTCATAACGTATAATACTTTTCTCTAAAGAAAATAAAATATTTTCACCCTCATTAGTTTTAGCGCAGTACGAGAAAAACAACGGGTCTCTCCATATATGAAAACCTATTGTATTCGGGATCCAAAGCAATTCAATTTCTGAATCTCCATAAATAGCGTATTCACTCAACCCATCAACAGGTTTGATGTGCCCAAATTTAACATATCTTTTCGGCTCGTTATCGTTATCGTTAACATTTTCAACAACATTTTTAACAACATTACTCATTGTACGACTCGGTCCGTAAATGCTCGCCATTTATATTATAAATTATTTAATTCGACGGTAAACTTGCAATTTTTATATTGAAACAGATTTTTGAATTTAGCGAACCGAAAAACTCGCTTCTACAAAACTTTTCTAACGTTTCGTATTTTTAAAACATATTTCGTATTTTAAATGTTGAATTTAATTTTATAGAAAATTAAACTTTTCATATCTTTGCGGAGAAGGAATATAATAAATGTTGGGAGCGTAATCGCGCGTCGTTGAATAATGTGACGAAACTATCGGTTTTTATAAACTGCGTGAAAATACTACAGTACGTGGGCGCGGTTGTAAACAAGAAAAAGGGTTGTTTAAACGTATCCGGCCATCCTAGTACGACGTCGACTTTTTCGATTAAAACTAATCGCTGTAAAATTTCATCTCTGTTTAGATATCCGTGATGTTCGTAAATTTCACCTTTTCGTCAATTCTTCATCGCCAGCGATCGTTCTAATATTCGTTGTACGCTTCACGTTAGCGCGACTCGGTCCGTAAATACTCGCCATATTTATATTATTTCTACTGTTTTAAAATAATGGGAAACCGTGATTATGTATATCTCTCTGCTATCTCTAACTCGAAAACTCAACTCGTTAAAAGTTCGAGTCGTAAATTTTTGCTAATGGATTTGTATATTGCATGAACATGCTTTTCACCAAACGACCCGTCTCGCAAAGGCAGCGAGTTTAAAATTGTGCAGGCTTTTCCGTTGAAATAATTATCGGTCGTAGAAATTTGATCGCAATGAATGTAAAAAAATTTAAAAAGTTGTACGTCAATTTTGTTGGTGTATTCCCCCGCGGTTAGAGATTCGCTATGCAACCCCAATAAATTAGCTAACCCAGATGTAAATTTAACGCTCTTGTTCGCTTGAGCTAATATTAACGTGTATTCACCCTTGGATTTATCGATTCTATACGTTATCCAAGGCTCATTTTTCGTTATAATCTCGATAATTTCGACAATGTTGTAAAGGCCCGCTTCGATAAATTTTACTTCACCTTCCGATTCACCAACCGTACGAATTAGTATTCTTTCTTTTTTTACGTATGTTGTAATATCCCACCCAAATGTTTACGCTGTGTAATATAATCGAGAGATTGCCTCGCCGATTATCGATAACGTTTTCTAAAGAAATCGATCCACCTTCTTTACCAATTTCGATTTCAAACGTATGATACATTTTGTTATTATTAAACATTATATAACTTTTCTAATAATAAATGACGTTTCCATTAGCATTCGAGAGTAATTTTACGTATTCGTACGAGCAATCCTGGAAAATTTTTAAAGCGCCTCTCGATTTTAACGATGGCGATTTAACGAGTATAAACATTTACGTAAACAAGAACGAGGTTTTAACGTTCGTTTTAATAATGTTTTCAACGACTACAGCTGCCTCGCGTTAAAAAGCGACGACGTTGTCGATGATTGGTATTCAACCGCTCAAATTTTATCAAAATCAAATAAATTTTGCGACGTACTGCGCCACGACGAGATGCGGCGTGAGTTATCAACTGTTTAAACCATTTAAATACGATGATTCGTAGTTTTTTAGGTTTCACGTCTATTATCAAATTAGAACGATTGCTCAAAGAAATGAGCTGTCCGCATCTTTCAAAATTTCTATAATGCGTTTGCCAATAATATAGACGTGAGCGCGTACAAAAACACTGGCAGTAAAGAATTTCACCTTTCCTCAAAACAACAATTGGAAACAACGAGTCGATTTAAATTCAAACGGATTAGGAATCATTATTATTACGACTCTGGTTACAAAGCGAGGTACCCAATAACAACTACGATAAAAGTAGTTTGAACGTTATTTCTACCGAGGTGACCGATTACGATTATTACAAAACCGCGACTAAAATGAGTTTTGGAGACCATCCTTCAACCTATACGATCGCATTCATTTCACAATCTTCAACAGAGCTCGCTTGGTTAAAATTTATAATCAGCGAGTCTAGAGGTTTTACAGACGTTGGTACGCAACGAATAAACGACTCGTTAAGAACGTACGTTTACGCGATTTTAGGGGCTCAAGCGCAAGCAAAAAGCTCATTTTTAGCGGGTGGTACGGGTTTAGACGCGCAACGCGAATTTATAAATATAGTAAATGCGAGATTGACTCTCCGGTCGATTTACAACTAGCATTCAACGATATCAAGATGTTTTACAATACGCTCGCAGTCGTTTAAAATTTTGTCTAGGAGAAAATTTATACATTATGCCTAGCGATATGAATTTACGAAAAGGTAATTATGCGGGATACAAAAAAAAACTATTAATCGCGACGAGCGGTTTATCTTTGGGTTCAAATTTAGATACAAATTCAACGCCCGTTGTTCCTCCTATTTTACCTTTGCTTAACGACAGCGAGTCAATTACAAAACATGTAGAAGAAGATTCTGACAATAGCGCACGCGCAAGACGCTACGCCGCGCTATTTAGAAGATACGATAAACGATGCTAGTCATCAAGAAGAAAAAAATTCTTTAATACTTGGTTTTGCGATTTTAGCTGGTGTAACCGTTATGATTTATGAATTGTTTTAAAACACGCTATCGCGTCAGCGTTTTCTGCGTATAGGCTAAAACTAATACACCGACTCCAGTTAGCGTTATTAATAAATGTTCCGCGGTCCACGCGACAATGTTGGAAGCCGTTTTTAATAACCAACTTACTATACTACCGATAATGGCTGGCAAAGCGGCTAAAGCTTTCGCCCCCAGTTTAGATAATACATTCGCTAGATTTTTTAATGTTTTTTGTATCCACTCTTTTACACCACCGCTCGGTGGAATGGGTTCTGGTGCAGGAGTTGGTGTAATGGGTTTTGGTATAACTATACTACCGATCGATTTAACGATAAAAGCAATGGTCACACTAAAAGCTGTTAATATACTGACGATCGTTACGCCTTGTTCTCTAAATAAAGTTTTAATTTTATCACCCAACGTAATATCTCTTTCTAACATTTTTTGAGCTGTTTCTTTAATTCTATTAATTTGACTACGAAGAATATAATCATGCGCATCTATTTGCTCTACGATTACTCGTTTATCATCCACTAGTTCTCGCAATTCTTGACTATACTTTTTTATTGATTTTTTATCAATCTCTTCTTCAGCGTCGCTAATTACTTCTTTCATATTATAAATTCTTTGGTTTAGTGTTTTAATTTACTTAAAGATTTAATTGTTCGCCTCGACTCGTAGCCATAATGTTATCAAGCTATTACTTCTCGCCATTGGATGTTTAATTCTGTTTGAGTGTTTTGATCTCTCGAACGTTCGATAGCTTCTTGAACTTGTATTGATTTTTCTACACGCGTTGTTGAGGTATAGATGGTAATTTTCTACGACCATCTCGTTCTTTTATTACTATTTCTGTTGTGTCTATAATGTTAGAAATAGATTGGGAGCCGAAAGCTGTTAAATCACTTCTAACGATACCTTTGATCGAACCTAATTTTAAAAATCCACCCGTTTTTAAATTAGTTAATCGTATTTCTGTATTACCTTTTATAAAATAAAGTAAACCCACTCCTCTTTCATTTAGTTTATACTTGAATTTCGTATAGTCTTTTATAGAGTTTAAAAAACCTATACTTGTATAAAAATCATCGACTATATCTTTACGTAATCTATTTTCTTGAGATAAAGTCGGTGTACTAAAAGAAGAAGTTTCTTGTTGTATCGGAATATCACCCAAGTTGTTATCACGCATTTCATCATCCAAATATTCATCTTCGGGTTGATTAAACATTGGGTCTAATTCTATATATGGGTTTCCTCCTTCTTCCATTTTATAAACATCTTTATTTTAATAGTTTATAACTCGCGTAACCAACTACACTCATACCAATAATGATAAATACAATCTCTCCCGTTTTTTGATCTTCGCTAGGAACGTAAAAATCTTCTAATCGCGGTTCTTGTCGTAAATCGAGAGGTAAATTTACTCGTGTATTTGAAACTCGCGAATATTCTTGCATCGCTTCGTTAATGTTATTAAAAGTTCTTATCGCGCCCGATTCTTTTTGTATTTTCTCATTTAAATAATCTATATATTTTAAACGTTTTTTACTAAATTCGTCTCTAGCTTTCGAAAGATGTTCCAACGCTAAATCGTGTCGTTTGCGTTCTTGCAACGCGTCGTTGCTACGCAAATTACTAAATAAAAAATTCGATCCAGTAAACGCTAACGCATTGATTACCGCACCTCCAACCATCATCGCTACAGATACCATTTTCTTTTATAGTTGTTAAATACAAAATTATTATATTTAACAACATTAAATATGACGAGTAATACGTACGGAGATACGCTAGATCCACACAGAAGACTAAGAGAACCTCGAGGCGTAAAAGGAATGCGCCAAAAAGTCGTCATTACAAACAATCCGAGTACCATAAACGAAAATCAATTGTTGACGGTTCGTTTTCCAAATTTAGGAATGAACGACGTCATCGTTCCGAATACAACGCGATTAGCTTTCAACATTGAACTCGTTAGCGTCAACGATGAAAATAGAACGATGGTGCAAAACATCGGTAGAGCTATCGTAAAACACATAATCATTAAAATGGAAGGAAATGAAATATTTAGTTTAGACGATGCGGATGTATTCAATTGTTACAAAGACGAATGGTTGACCAAAGATCAGCGCGAAAATTTAACGTATCAAGGAATCGAAACTGAAAACGTAACTAAAATGAGAATAGACGCTAGCGATAAAGTTCCCGCGGGCAACGGTGGAGCGGATAAAGCTATCGCGGACGCGTATAAAAATAGGTATTACATTCCGCTGGATTTTGAATTGTTAACCGATCATCAACCTTACTATCAGTCGGGCATAGGAGATCGATTGACTTACGAACTCGTGTTTAATAAATTTGAAAATGTGATCAAAAGCACCGACGATAATGCAAAATATGTTATAAGTGGAATTTCTTTAGAATTTGAGGTTGTTCATATGCCGGAACTCGCTAGAACAATTAGAAATCAATACAGCGATAGAACGAGTATATTGTTTGATCGTGTACTGAGACAGAGCGTAACTACGTACAACAAAAAAGATACAATGTGGAATATAAATTTAAATACCCCAGCAAAAGTATGAAAGGAATATTGTTTCTATTCAAAGAACCCGACGAAAGAAAGCAACAAGTTTTATAATCCGAAAATAACAAAAGTTAGTATTACTATCGAAGGCGTCCCCAATCAACTCTACGCGCATGGAATGAAAAGATATCAACAATGGGAAGAGATTTCAAAATATTTCGGTGATTCGAGAAAACAACACGCTATACGAGTTGTATGCTCTAGATTTATCAAACGTTAAACTATCGAATTATTTACTTAATCGATACGGTTTATTTTAGATTTAAGAACGAGTACCGATAATGTATTACACGGAAGCGGAAGACGAGTGCAAAACTTGTCCGAAGGAATTACCATTCAAATTGAAAAAGAAGCCGAGAGTGCGGGTGAACTAAACATGTATACTTTTATTATCATGGACGCGCAACTAAACATAAGAAACTCGCGTTTCGAATCGGTCGATTATTAAACATCGAGTGATTATTAAAAAACGTTTAATATTAAAAAGAAAATGTTACCTAAATATCCACACGCCGCGTTAATTTGCGGACAAACGGGATGCGGTAAAACTGAATTTGTTTTAAATTTATTACAAAATGAATATTTTAAATATTTTGAAAATATCGTTATATTATGCCCTACCATTTTCAACAATGATGCGTACAAAAATAGAAAATGGGTTCTAAACGACGATAACGTACACGTTGATGATTTAAACGACATATCGCTGAATAGGGCTATACAAATTTATAGCGACGCTTTCAAAAATAAAGAAACGTTGTTTATTATAGACGATTGCAGCGCGAATAAACAGTTGCATTATAAAAAATACGACGAGAATAATAAATGTATGATCACGCAATTGGCTTTTAGCGGTAGACACATACGACACAGCTGTTGGATTCTTTCACAAAAATATAATAGCGTATTGAAAGATTTTAGAGAACAACTCAAATGGACGTGTTTATTTTATTGTAAAGATAGAGACTCGTACGAGAATTGTCTTAGAGAAAATGATGTTGTACCAACTCGCATGAGTTGAGAATAGAAATTCATGAAAATTAAAAAGGTTAAACACCGTAAATTAATTTTAAAACGGATCAGCCTACCGGTTGGGAAATACGCGACTGAGAGATTACCGTCAAGTCGTTTAGCGATCCCTCTTTGGTTAAGGGTAATTACTCATAGGTCAAGGGTGATTACTCATAGGTTAAGGGCAATTACTCATGGTTAAATACTACTCATAGGTTAAGGGTAATTACTCATAGGTTAAGGGTAATTACTCATAGGTTAAGGGTAATTACTCATAGGTTAAGGGTAATTACTCATAGGTTACTCAGCAATTACCACAGGTTACTCAGTAATTACTCATAGGTAATTTAATAAATATTATAAAGCATATTTATAAATATGAATGTTGAACGAGTATTTACGAATATATCTGTTGAACGAGTAAATGATTTTATATATAATCTTAACCAACTCGTAAATACCGCAAAAGAAAGACAAGAATTGGTACAAGTATTAAACGATAATACTGAAAAAGTAAAAGGTATATTTAATACTAGTATAGATGCTGAACGAGTAAAAGATCTAATGTTAAATCTTAACGAGATTTTAAACGTCGATGGGTTATCTAAAACTAATTATTGGTTCCTATATTTTTTAATAAATATTATTAATTATTCTTTGAGTACGTATAATAAATGGAAGAAGTACGTAAGATATTAAACGAAAATATACAGACGCCACTCATTGACGCTAACGTTAGCGTCAACGACGATAGCTTATTATTGAAAAAAAAATTACGTCTTTTATCGGTTGTAATAGGAGGAGACTCGACCAAGTTTTTCGGTAAAGAACTAAGCGTTAGCGATATTGAAGCTTTGAGCGAGCAAGAGCGAGAAGTATTACACGCGCAATACGAAACTAAATTAGGTCGCGATATTACTCAGTCTTTAGGTAGCACCATTATAACGCTATACGCTAAACTATTGGGGCTTAGTTTAAATCGTATTGATTTGTACGGCCATAAATTTCAAATTGATGATGAAGGTAAATTAATTTCAGATTTAGAAAAAGATCCGTTCATTAATAGCATGCTTAATACAGTGTTGTGTGAAATATACTACAAGTACGGTATGTTTCTCGCTCCGATCAGCGTTTCGCTGATTACGGCAAAACATTTAAAAAGAAAAGAAGAAACATTATCTTCAATTGATAATAAAGCGATGAAACCAACTAGCAAACGACTGTACCGAAGGAGATTGCGCAACCAGAACCAAAGACCATTACCAAACCAGCGACTAAGTTAAAAAACCCAAACAGAGTTGCGGCTGGAAAAAAACTAGCCGAAATTAACAAAAAGAAAAAACTACAACTCGCTAAACCCACAAAAATCGTTAAACTCGATAGCGAAGGTTATAAAGAAAACAACTCGATGTGCAATGAAACGAGTTACAATTATTTTTATATTGCTATTGGAGTTATTGCTATTGGAGCTTATTTCTTGTTTAGAAGCAACTCAGAACCAACATTTAAAAACGAACCCGTTAAACTCGCTAGCGTTAAACTCGCTAGCGTTTCGTCACCAGAGAAACTAAATGTTTTTGAAATGGAATAAAAAGTTTTTTATATTTAACGATTATAAACATGTCTTCAATGCCTATAAATACGAAAACGATCGCCGATACAATTTATCACAGCTCAGTTATGACTCTTTTAGTAATTTTATATAGCATGCTCGGTGAAAAAATATTTAAAATGAAACCAGCCGATTTAGGGAAAATTGATATAAAAGACGGGTTAAAACTAACCGCGACGATTGGATTAAGCGGTGCGACGCAAATGTGGTTAGTTAAACAAGGAATTTTACCAAATTCGCTCATGCCCGCCGAATAATGTTAAGAATAATATTTATAAATATTAAATGGATGAACGAAAACTATCCAACGCTTATTATAGTCCGAGAGGATACTACAAAGGTCAATCAGCAATCAGCAAGCTAGCTAAAGAAACTAAAGTAAATGTAAAACTCGTTCGACGATGGATAAAAAAGCAAGCGCTGTGGCAAATTTATTTACCCTATCCTAAATATATTCCGAGACCGACCTCATCAAATAGTACGCTTGAAAAACCAAACGAGGTTCATCAAGCAGACTTGTTGTTTCTTCCGCACGACAAAGTCGGTAGAATTACGTACAAGTACGCGTTAACGGTCGTGGATGAAGCCAGCAGATATAAAGAAGCGCAACCTTTAATCGATAAAACAGCCGCGCGAGTAAGCGATGCTTTTAAAAAAATTTACAAACGATCGCCGTTGGTTTGGCCTAAAATTATAAAAGTCGACCCCGGAAAAGAATTCATGAGCAGCGTTAATGCTTTGATGAGTGAGCATAATGTAAAAATTCAGCGAGGAGAGGTTGGAAATCACAGAGCTCAGGGTGTCGTTGAGAGATTTAATAGAACTTTGAGCGAAAGATTATTTTCGCATCAATACGGTCAAGAAATTGTTACCGAAGCGAGAAATAGAGAATGGGTTAAAAGATTACCGGCGGTCGTAAAAGCGTTAAACAACGAGACGACGCGACTGATTAACTTGAAACCAAAAGACGCTATTAAATTAGATAGCGTTGAGCAAAATCCAGCCTCACCATCGGTTGTAAAGAACGAAAAAAGAATTCCATTAAACTCGCTAGTTCGGTATTTATACGCGCCCGGTGAAGCTGAAAAAGATACGAGACGTAGAGCGACCGATCCTATATGGAGTTTAAAAATTTATAGAATATCTAAAACGATGAAGGCTGCTAATCAACCCATATTGTATTATGTAGAAGGAGGCCCCGCTCGTAGTTTTGTAAGAGAAGAAATACAAATTATTCCTAGAGATACAATGAATCCCCCAATCATTCGTCGTTAATCAACAAGTCTGTAATGACCGTAAGCAAGAGTGTGTATTCCGTCTTCTAAAATGTGTCTCTTTGTATCTAGAGGAGATAGTGATATTTTATTTATTCGAGTTGTATATAGTCTATGGTTTACGTGCCTAATAAAATTCATGGGGTGATGTAGAGTTTTTTTTAATGATAAAACTTGTTTATATCGCTCGTGTTTAATATCTTTTTCTAAAACTTGTCTTTTAACTCCTTTAGCTTTTCTTATTTCAGCTTTATCTGAAGTAAGTATCGAATACATTTTGGGTCTTAAACAAACAACTTCAGAAATTACAGTTTTCGGACACTCGTCTTTCATTTTACCGATCACTTTTTTGTTTTCTTCAGAAAACAGAAAATGACTCTTGTCGTAATTACTAAAATCGTATAAATGCTTGTCTTTTTTCATATCTTTGTAAACATCTTTCGTTTTAATTTCCAAGAGGAGGCTATCCGTATCCGTGTAAATCAACTCGCAATTATTTTTATACTTGCTTTTAAATGATTGTAATAAAAATCGTACATGTGAACCTTGGATAAATCTAGTATACTCATTCCTACGTAAATCGGGCGGTCGAGATTGATATTTGTTTTGTGCATGTGAATCGCTACTAGATCGTTATCGAAAATCCTAGCCTCTGCAAAATTTGGTTGAGCGATGAGCTTGCGAATTAAATTGTCTTGGCTCGGATCGTTTGATCGCTTCAAATTTACGTTGACGCGATTTCGTACATTTTCCATCGTCTTTCCAAAAACTGAATTGTTCATCAGTTTGTACAAATCTTTTTCAAAATCACTCGTCGCATCTTTTCTAAGTTGAGTGTTTAAATCAATGTACGATTTCATCCAACATGATTCATCAAATTCTAAAACTTTGTGAATTTTAGTTAGTTTCATACCGAGTTGTAAATACAATTGTAAATTACGATAATGGAGCACGTAGTTTTTCTTGTCTTATAAATTTGGAACCAGTTTAGTAACGTTTGGAGCAGGTTTATCTTTTAGTAAATTCTTTTGATACTCACTCATCCATTCTTTCGGTACTATCAACGACTCTGGCGCGAGTGGAAACGCGTTGTGAGAATCGTGTAATTCTTTGGGATATTCTAAATCGATCTCTAAAATGTATCCTTTATTGTTTTTAAATCCTTGACTCTCGAGTCTGTCAATTTGTTTTTCGCTCAACCACTTAAAATTACCAGTCGGTAAAGGTTGACTCATGGCGTAGCCGTATAAATTATTAGCGTCCAAGTACGTAATGTAACTCGATGGTTTCTTTTTATCGTAGTCGTCTAAATATACATTATTTGCTTTCACGTATCGTTTACTCACCATGCACGTTCCTCCTCGCGTACCCTTTTCTGTTAACAAATGCATGTTAACATCTGTAAACAAATCTAAAGTTTGTTTCGAATGTTTTAATAAAGCGTCCCAACTTAGCCCAGGACTAGTATAATAATGAGCCGGATCTAATCCATAATTTTTCATACAAACATTTCTAAAGTTTTCAAATACGTCCGCCAACAAGCAAGTATCGGTACGCACGTACAAATCGTGATAATCACCCAAGTTTTTACAACCAAACTTGTTGTAAACGTTTTTAGCGTGCTCGTATTGAGAGGTGGTAATGTGACTATCGTTTAAACTGCTGTAAAACGATTCTATCGGTGGAAGGAGCGTTTCTTTGAAACGCTCAAAAGAGTCCATGTACTCGTAAGGATAAATACCCTTGCTTTTTAAAAGATTGAATTTTTCAGAATTGGGTTCTAGTTTACTCGTTATTGGAAAAGAATCGTTTGATTGTACGAGTTTGTCCAACGAAGCTAGTAAAAATTGAGCGCTGTCTATAAATCGTAGTTGATTAATACTAAAAGAAATATACTTTTCGATATTGTTTGGAATACACTTTATTTTTCCCTCGATGAGACCGACGATCTGCATAATGAGATGAGAGTCGTAACCTCGCAAATTATGAAAAACGACCGGAATAAACGTTTTCTTTGGTTTTAAACTTTGTCTTAAATTACAATCATTGTGCGCTGCGCCTCTATATTTTCCGGTAATGTGACAATGATCTCTAACTCGAGTTAACTTGCCGTCAGGGTCATTAAAAAACTTCTTTTCGCATATCCAACACTCGCTAGCGTTCTTGTAATCTTTTACATTTTCTTTAGTCATGTTTAATTTTTTAGGGTTTTTAAATATCGTATTAATCTTTTCTTCTTCTTTCTGTAATTCATTTAAAAAATGTTTAGCCGCATCTTCTCCCCTGTACGTAACGGGAGAGCTACTTGTACCGTCGCAACAAACAACGACGTACGAATAACCGCAAACGACGTGTTCTTGTAGTTTTGTAGTATTGGTATCATTTACATCGTCGGTCTTTTTAATAATACTTTCAAAGTCGGCGTATATTACGAATGGAACTTTCATCTTTTTATAAAAGTTTTTAAACTTTAATTTATCGTTTTTACCCTTTTCGGGCATTTCGATAGTCGTCGGTCTGCCGTTTATTCCCTTACACATTTTTACGTGGTTTTCGAGATACGCTTCTGTCGAGAAACCTTGTAAACATCTCAAACAAAAATGTTTACGGTTGTGATGGTTCGTTTGATCGTAAAGTAGTTTATTCACGTCTTTAATCCAAACGTAGTGAGATCTAACACCATTTTCTTCTTCTTTATGAATCAATAATAAATTTATACGATCCATCTCTACCGGTTGATCGCTAATTTGATAAACCATTATCACGTTTGACTCACAACCAAGAACGTTTATCGCTATATTGTTTTGTTTCTCTACTCGTTTAATTTGATTGAGGGGTGTAGGAGCGTCGATATTGTTAAAATTTAAACCGTCCTCTTTTGGGTATTTAGAAATTCTAAATGAATTTATTATTATTACTTTTTCAATTGGAATGTTTAATTCTATCGATTTTTCTTTATGTTTATTATAACAACGAATCGCCCACCGCAAACAATCGTCGTCTTTGTTTTTTACGTTAATGCACGCTATTTTATTTTTAATATAATCACACAGATCTATCCAACTACCACCTTTCAGAGGCTGAAACTTACTAATTCTAACGTTCATTCCAACGATGCGATCTATTACCCATCCACTACCTTCTTGAGTATATCTTTCTAAAGTCTCTTGAATTTGTGAAAAAACACCATCTAATATATTTTTGATATCATGTAAATTTAATAAAACAATTTGCCCACTATTATGAATATTTGGTTCAGCTTCATCCACGCTGTTTGGTTTTACTTTAAGTAATTTAATGCGCACGTATATCATAAACTTTAACGATTTAAAATCCTTCAAGTCTTTAGTCAACTCGGCGATAATCTTTGGAGTTACAGCTCTAAAAAAAACATTTAAATCTTTTTCTTTGCTATGATTCAACGGGACCGTCATTAAATGTTGACGTAAATAACTACCACCATTAATGTGACGGTTAAATCTCAACTCGGTTTCTCTACCTAAAAACCTATCAACAGCGTTGATGTAGTCTTTTTTAATCAATTTCCCTTTTTTTCCAGAACCGTGTAGCGGTAACTCAATATTTTCTACCATTACGCGCTCTCGTAATTCTTCGAAATTTAATTTCTTTAAATTTAATTCTGATAAATTTAATTCATACGATGGTTTTTGTCTATGATGATGATTCATATACTTTTTAATAGCGTTGTAATAAGAACGTTTATCAACCTTATTCTTGCTGTTTTTCACGATAATTAATCGACTAATGCGTTGAGCAAAAATTTTCAATTCTTTCAATGTCCATTCCGATAAATGTTTCGTTGTATTCATCTTTATTATACAACTATATAATAGTTATTTCATTATCTCACTTTTTAAAGTCTCTTTTTAAAAACTAAATTTGTAAAAACCTCATCGATTTTTGATGAGGTTTTAACGTATCTTTTTTTTCTAAAAAGATATTTTTAAGAAATATCTTTTTTTTAAAGAAATCAGAGTATTTATTCCGGTTTTTTTAAAAAACAATTCGTAAAATATCCCCTATAGGGATAGGGAGAATTTAGACTTAAAATATCTTTTTTGTCTAAATTTTTTTTTTAAATATTTTTTTCGAAATCTCATATTTTTAATTCTTAAAATATCCCCTATCCCTATAGGGAGAATTTGACTTAAAATATCTTTTTAAGGGGTGCGAATCGAATCACTCATCTGACATACTACTGCATGCGCGTCGCATTTTGACAACGAGCATTTTAAAAGGCTTGAACGTCATCACCTGACAACGGGTCTTACTCTTGTTAGGTGTTCGGGTATGTACCCGAAACACCTATTGTTTTTGTTCGTTTTTTTAACTTCTTCTTCTTCTTCTTCTTCTTCTCCCCCGCGACTTTCTGGTAACAAACACATACTTGCAAACTTGGCATGTACTTAGAACTTAACAAGTAGATGAAACACGAGTTGACCTTACTTCCTGTCCAAACCGGAAGTCAAAGTTTAATATTAAAAAAAAATCATATCTCAACAACCACAAGAGGTAAATTCACAATTTTTGTACCATTGTACAGATCACTAATTGTCAAAAAATATTTACCAAAAAATGACCCCAATTTGACCTTACTTCCTGTCCAAACCGGAAGTCAAAGTTTAATATTTAAACAAATCATATCTCAACAACCACAAGAGGTAAATTGACATTTTTTGCACCATTGTACTCATTGTTAATTGTCAAAAAATATTTACAAAAATGTGACCCAATTTGACCTTACTTCCTGTCCAAACCGGAAGCCAAAGTTTAATATTTAAAAAACATCATATTTCAACAACCACAAGAGGTAAATTCACAATTTTTGTACCATTGTACAGATCGTTAATTGTCAAAAAATATTTACAAAAAGGTGACCCCAATTTGACCTTACTTCCTGTCCAAACCGGAAGTCAAAGTTTAATATTAAATAAAATCATATTTCAACAACCACAAGAGGTAAATTCACAATTTTTGTACCATTGTACAGATCGTTGTCAAAACAATTTTACACAAAGGTGACCCCAATTTGACCTTTACTTCCTGTCCAAACCGGAAGTCAAAGTTTAATATTTAAAAAAATCATATCTCAACAACCACAAGAGGTAAATTGAAATTTTTTGCACCATTGTACTCATTGTTAATTGTCAAAAAATATTTACAAAAATGTGACCCAATTTGACCTTACTTCCTGTCCAAACCGGAAGCCAAAGTTTAATATTTAAAAAAAATAATATTTCAACAACCACAAGAGGTAAATTCACAATTATTGTACCATTGTACAGATCGTTAATTGTCAAAAAATATTTACAAAAAGGTGACCCCAATTTGACCTTACTTCCTGTCCAAACCGGAAGTCAAAGTTTAATATTAAATAAAATCATATTTCAACAACCACAAGAGGTAAATTCACAATTTTTGTACCATTGTACAGATCGTTAATTGTCAAAACAATTTTACACAAAGGTCACCCCAATTTGACCTTTACTTCCTGTCCAAACCGGAAGTCAAAGTTTAATATTTAAACAAATCATATCTCAACAACCACAAGAGGTAAATTGAAATTTTTTGCACCATTGTACTCATTGTTAATTGTCAAAAAATATTTACAAAAAGGTGACCCCAATTTGACCTTACTTCCTGTCCAAACCGGAAGTCAAAGTTTAATATTTAAAAAAATCATATTTCAACAACCACAAGAGGTAAATTCACAATTTTTGTACCATTGTACAGATCGTTAATTGTCAAAACAATTTTACACAAAGGTGACCCCAATTTGACCTTTACTTCCTGTCTAAACCGGAAGTCAAAGTTTCATATTTAAAACAAAATCTTCCACAAGAGGTAAATTCACAATCTTTGCACCATTGTACAGATCGTTATTTGTCAAAACAATTTTACACAAAGGTGACCCCAATTTGACCTTTACTTCCTCCCGAACACCTAGAGTTTGTGTAAACAAACTCGAATTTCTAGTTTTGACTTGTTTTGACAACAGAATGCACATTGACTAATACGAATCATAACCTTTATTTTAATACCTTACTCTCTTCAATAGTCCAAAGATAAACAAATTATTACTAATTTGTTCAACAAGTCTGGGCTGTTGATTGGCCAATTGTTTGCTATAGGCTCAACACCTTTTATTCTCATTCATACCACATACCACATTCTCCTGAGGACGATCAGAGCATACTGATCGAAACGTCGAGTTGTACCTCCAGTTCTTTTCAGAACTAATTACTACTCAATTGAGATTCCACATGGTGTCACCGCAATTAGTCTTACTCATACCACATATACTAATGAATAATACCAGCAGGGGGCCAAGCCATGTATTATCAGCAAATACAGTTGTGTAGAGCTGTGGTACCAGACCCTGACTACAGGACACCAATTATAGTATCTGTCATACAAATTATTTTATAAGCATTTATTGCAACAGCATGGTTGCCAATGAAATCACAAAAACTGCTTATGCCTTTATAACATAAACGTGAAATTGTGGGTCCAAAAAGTTTAATATCAACACCCACTGATCTCTGTTATTATAACTGGATAGAGGGTTGCCCATTGGTGCCTAACAAATGAAGGCATCCACGGCCTACCGCAGGGCCATGTGGATGCCTATAGAAAAGAAGAGGAATGCACATTTTAAACCTTGTTTATGTGAGCACCAACATGGCAACCAGTGGCCTTCAATGGAAGCGCATTATCTTCTATCCAGGGAGTATAACATAGATCGATCAGTGTCGACACCCTCGGAATGTAATCTACAAATGTGGGTTGAATTTTCTTATGCCCAGAAACTGTACATAAATGCAGCAACGCATAACACTATTACCAAGACGATGTTCAGAATGACTTTTTCTTGTTTTGTCTGGTGTAGTTTAGCCATCAGTTTGCGCTCGTCGGCACGCTGCGTCGCCGCGGTCATCTCGATCTCCGGGGCATTAGTGGAGAAGCCGCAAAACCAGTTGTAGAATTTCCAGCAGAAGGAATGGTGGGACGACTTACTGCTTTCTGAATCTGCAGAAATGGAACAGGAAAAACTGAGTCATAGGGAGACTGTCAGATGCAGACAAAAAGACACACTGACAACAGGATTGACTTCCCCAATAAAGACACCACTGTAACATCCTGTAATTCTAGCAGGATCAGTACTTTTCACCACCCCTCTAGACTTGGAGTAAACTGTCTTTATGCAATTTGTACTTGTCAAAGTCACAAGAAAAGTGTGAAAAAGCACTTTTCAGAAAACACTTGGAGCAGACATTTGCGGCAACTTTTTGTAAATGTTCATATTTGTACGTCCTATTGTGTTTTCTAATAAATTAAAGCACTTAACTGTACTTTCCCTTTGAGACAACTTGGCAAAACAAAAATTGAAACTAGTCACTCACCTGATCTGCTGATTCTGACATCATTATCAGGAGCAGTCATGTTTCCATCGTATAACTCCTCCTCAACCCTGTCTGCTTCCTTCCTAGTTTGTTTCTTATCTTCACCCTCATTGTCGCTAGAAGAACTGCCACTATCTCTCCTGCCCTGATCTTTAACTTCTACTACATCCATGTGGATGTTGTCCAATCCATTTATGTCCTCCAAACTATGAGGTGATTTGTTGTGCTTGTAGAAGTCGCTAACGTCCAGACGTTCTTTGGTGTTGAAGCGGGTGAGGTAGGTTAGGCGATAGAGCTGAGGAAAGAAATGATCAACAGTTTCAAAAACTTACTTTTATTAAATTTGCAAACTATTCCACATAGAACTTGTGAACTGCTCATAAATCATATGAAGGAGGTGTGGTATATGCACCCTTTGCCTTTGTAGCTGGTTCAGATCTGAATTGCTAACTCATTTTTCATGATGTTTTACTTTTGTCAAATCACACCCCTGAATTACACAGAAGAAGAGAAAACATCTACTCACATATTCGCTGGGCACTTTCTGCGTTGTGAGGCTGATGCAAATGATCACGATGCATGTAATGCCGAAAAGAAGTAGTGCAAAATACATGTAGTGAAACTGGAGTTTCTGAACTACAAGAGGGCGTTCGTCCATCATGCCGCATGCGGGACCCTCGTAGACAAAGTCGAGGACCATGCGCACGATGCCAACAGCTAGGCCACACATTAATCCCCAGAAAGCACCCTGGTTGGGCGGGGGGGAGGGACAAGGCACGATCAGACTTACAAAACCATAATTATATGAATAAAGAAATAACTGTTGCAAATTGCGTACAAATCGTAAGGTCCTTAATATAAAAAAAAGCAGTATGATAGCAGTTAGCAGCCACGTAGACAGGGGGGGGCGGTTGGGTCAGGTGCCCCTCCCCTGTCTGTTTTTTTGGAGTTTTTTAATTGAATTTTTTTTTTTTTAATTTGGTCTCACACCAAAATATTTTGCCCCATTTTTACCCTTCTGCGACATCAATCAAGATATTCTCCAAGCGAAAATGTTCTTTATGGCCAAAATGCCTGAAAAATACAGAGCATCCATGAACTTTGTCTACATAATTATATACATCATGTTCAGCATATAACCAAATATACAATATAGAGGTGTTCATCGTAAGTGACCTACTTTAAACTTACTTGTTCATTGATACGCTCCCATGCAATCCCCAAGACAAACACAGATGCAATGGGTGGAGAGAGATAGGCGGATATCTCCTGGATGTACTGAAAAAGTTGACCGCCCTGTGACTCCTTGACAATGGGAACCCATAGAACACTGACACCTACCAGGACTAAGACGAACACTCTATAATGACAAGGAAAGAGTTGTAGAAATGTGTAATAATTTGCACCGTGCATGAGCTGTTGAGGGCACATGTTGTAGACCACTGTGGGCGAAAGGGCAGCGATAGTACGTTGCGTTTGGTGTATTTTGCAGTTGATGTACGTATGCGCAGAATATCTCAAGCGATCAATGGCTGGTAGAAGTACATGTGCGTATAGTACCATAACATACGCACATAAAGAGTACGCACATAAAGAGTACGCACAACGCTCACACAACGCAAAAGTGGCTTTCATCAAGACACTGGGTGCAAATTCACCGCTAGAGGGCTATGATGTGCACGTGAGTGAATAACAGCTAGGCATCCTCACTTTTCATATCCCCCCCTTCCTTTACCCTATTTACCAGCGTTAAGCTAAGTGTTTTCTTGGATATCAGGAAAGTTTGCTAAGTCAACAAATTTGAAACAACAAAATCACAACTTGTGCACTATAATAGGTAAGGTAAAATGTCTGTAAATGCATTCATACTTATAAGAATAATAGAGAAAGAAACCAGTCTGTTGAAGTTTCAGAATCTTTCATTGTGTTGTTAATAAGAAAATCCAGCTGTTTGCATTCATTCTATCATGACAGCATGTCAGATGCAGATGAAATAAATTCTCATGATGTTTGTTATTGAACATATTTTAACCTTATTAATTAACATGCCTCTTATTGGATGACAATTTTTATCAACTGGTATTAAGACCAATCACAATCACTCATATATAATCTTTAAAACAATTGGATGTATTCTCAGGTTTTAGGAATTCCATTGTTTGCATGTATGCAAACTACCTTCCCACAATCATAAGTTCAAGTTCCCGTCTTCGCCTCGTCTTCAGGTCCAGTGACCTCATCTCCGTGTCACTGGGAAATTTCCTCAGTTTCCTCCAGATATCCATGGTGAAGATGGTGCTACCGCTGTTGAAGATGGACGTCAGAGAACTCATGAGGGCTGACAACATCACTGCTAGCATCAGACCCTTCACACCTAAACAGAACATACAGAATCAAGATCACAGAGTCAGTGACTTGACTTGAATCTGACTCGGGTCACTTTTTTGTTGACATTCTTCAGGTTAGAAACAATTGAATGAAAAATGTATAAAATGTTTGTGTTTCATTATCATGATTACAAAGATGGAATGGGGATCAGGGTCTGGATTTTTCTGGATTTTCGGATTTTTACAAATCACAATGTTGTGACCCTCCGGATTTTAAAGATTTAAGCAATAAAGGAAAGCAAAGCAAACCCTCGGTACTACAGATTTCACTCCAGTGCTGTTCACAACAGCGGCCCCAATACCTCTAGCAAAATTTACGTGGATTTTTCAAAATTGCCCAATCACGCCCCCAGGGGATACAGTTTTTATTACATTTTGTAGTTTCTTGTAAAATACGTAATTTGACATGCCACTAACGTTCCCTCAGAACAAAATTGCTTGTTTTTATACTTGACTTGACTTGGAAAGAAGTGACTTGTGACTTGACTAGCAAAGAAATGCCCTTTGACTTGACTTTAATATAAAGAAATAACTTGTGAGTTGACTTGTATCATATCAGCTGGTGATCCATACTACTTTTACTACACTGCTCAAAATAAAATAGGACTCAAAAGTATTTCTTGGTCCATTTTGTCCATGTGAGGACACAAAAGCAGTTTTTGGTGGAAGTAAAGTACTAAAGGTTACTCTGCAACACTTTAAACACTTTTCACGTGTTGCGCATGTCTAATGACAGTTTAAACTGGCAGATCATGTGATAAGGCATGAAAATGCAGATAACAGGTTGACGTACTCAATATCAAACCTGGCAAATATGCTTTAGTTCTTCATGTGTAACTCACCAATTGACTTCAGTAGGATGTTACTGAGAATTCCTGAAGTCAATTGTGATAACATTTGAGGAATTCTCAGTAACATCCTACTGCAGTCAATTGTGGAGTTACACATGAAGAAATAAAGCTGATTAGCCAAGTTTGATATTGAGTACGTCAACCTGTTATCTGCATTTTCATGCCTTATCACATGATCTGCCAGTTTAAACCGTCATTAGACATGCACAACAAGTGTTTAAAATGTTGCAGAGTAACCTTTGGTACTTTACTTCCACCAAAAACTGCTTTTGTGTCCTCACATGGACAAAATGGACCAAGAAATACTTTTGAGTCCTATTTTATTTTGAGCAGTGTAGTTTGAATGAATACAAACAATTTCAATGTATTTTTACTATTTTTTCATTAAGAACACAATCTGAAAATTTCACAGGTTGGTGTACATACATGTTCTGTACATACATACATACATGTATATCTCTTTCTTCTTTCAAAGCATGGATGCATTAACAGTCATTTTACCAAAAGTGTGTACTTTTCCAATTCCCCAATTAATCTAATATTTGGCAACATTGCCAAGACTCACCCATGGGTAGTATCTTCATTGCCAAGACTCACCCATGGGTAGTATCTTCATTGCCAAGACTCACCCATGGGTAGTATCTTCATTGCCAAGACTCACCCATGGGTAGTATCTGCATTGCCAAGACTCACCCATGGGTAGTGTCTTCATTGCCAAGACTCACCCATGGGTAGTATCTTCATTGCCAAGACTCACCCATGGTAGTATCTTCATTGCCAAGACTCACCCATGGTAGTATCTTCATTGCCAAGACTCACCCATGGATAGTATTGCCAAGACTCACCCATGGGTAGTATCTTCATTGCCAAGACTCACCCATGGGTAGTATCTTCATTGCCAAGACTCACCCATGGGTAGTATCTTCATTGCCAAGACTCACCCATGGGTAGTATCTGCATTGCCAAGACTCACCCATGGGTAGTATCTTCATTGCCAAGACTCACCCATGGGTAGTATCTTCATTGCCAAGACTCACCCATGGTAGTATCTTCATTGCCAAGACTCACTCATGGGTAGTATCTTCATTGCCAAGACTCACCCATGGGTAGTATCTTCATTGCCAAGACTCACCCATGGGTAGTATCTTCATTGCCAAGACTCACCCATGGGTAGTATTGCCAAGACTCACCCATGGGTAGTATTTTCATTGCCAAGACTCACCCATGGGTAGTATCTTCATTGCCAAGACTCACCCATGGGTAGTATTGCCAAGACTCACCCATGGGTAGTATCTTCATTGCCAAGACTCACCCATGGGTAGTATCTTCATTGCCAAGACTCACCCACGGGTAGTATCTACATTGCCAAGACTCACCCATGGGTAGTATCTTCATAACAAGCAGTGGATAAGCTAAATTTGAGCATCCTGCACGGTTACTACATGCAGCTTCACAAACATCTGGGTCTACGCAGGCAACTATATCTGTATCAAGACAAATCAGAAGAAAGAAATAGGTTAGTTATGGTATACACAAAACACAATATGTCAACTGATTGATTTTGAGAAAATTGCTTTTTTATTATTCCAAATAAAACTGACACAATAAAAAGTTTCTGTTACCATGAATGCTTAAAAAAATGTTTTTATCAAACAATTTTTTTTTTTTAATTCCAAACTTTTCTAAATATTCCAAATTTTTCCAATAATTCAAATAATTGTATTAAAATATGGTTCAAACCATACAATGTTTTCCTCAAATTTTGGAGATTAGAGGTGGTGACGTTCAAGGGTGGTCATTAAAGATTGTGTCGTCCCCCACTTTTGAGAACAATTTTATGCCAATGGAGTACTCACGTGAGTACTTTTTTCTTTATTTGTTCTCATACTCGTACTCAACAAGAAGTACTCATCTTCAACGGTGCAGTGTTACACTATCATGGGTATTATGGGGCCAGTTTATATTCTTACCGGAATAAAGAACACGGCTGATCATGCCAGGCATGACGATGAGGAACATCGGTGATATCTTCAGGATACCAGCCATCAGGGTACCACCTTGACCATGGGAGAGATTTTTGGCTGCTAACACTCTTTGTACAATAACCTAGAATCAAGAAGACAACAAAATATGGCTTTAAATTAAGCCCCTTACAAACACTATTGGTCATCTCGAAAAACATAAATGATCACAGTTTTTACAAAACTTACTTGGTGAAAAGTTGATGATGAAACCGAACAACCTTTGAAATCTTTCTGTCTGAGGTACTTTTTTGTTTAAGTAAAATTAGTAAAACAATTTCCTACTGAATTTTCTTTTGTCCGGGGACAAAAATACAACAGAATGATTTGTGAAAAATCTCATGAAAAATGTTTTAAATATGAAAAATCTCAATGCATTAAAAAAGTATGAAAATTAACCTTATGAAGCAATTTTGCCAACATTACCAATACTATAAAGGCCTGTGCATGCCTGTGGTAGACTATTTTTTATAGGAAAACAACAACAACTCCAGGGTTTCAAATAAGGGGGGGGGGCAATAGTAAACATAAAGGGGAACACACTGCCACTTAAGGGGGGCACACACAAAATGTATGGTAAATGTACATGCATGGTATTAAAAAAGGCCTCCCCTGGATCCCCCAAAATGCTACAATCATACCTGATCTGTTGCCCAGTACCACAGAGATGCCACAGACTGTCCGAATATGAAACCAGGCCATGGTAGCTCATCATCAGAAGGCTCTCTCATCATGCTGAAGGAATCATTAGGAGGTTTCCCACAATCATTACTGGGATCCACGATTGAGATATTGGCATAAGCCTCGGGGGATAGGTACCTCTCCTTCAAGGCCGAGTACCCACCTACTTCTATAAAACCTGAGGTAAGAATAAGACAGATATACATGTATGAGAATCAGTCTAATAGACTGATGAATTTGTGCATTTAATTGTCTGTTTGTTCTTTTCGTTCTTTTTTAACTTATAATTACATTTTTGTTTGTTTTTCAAACTTTTTTATATTTTACACTTTACATTTTACCTTGTTAAGCACCTAGGAGCATGTCTTCATGGATATAAATGCGTATTATTTATATAAATGCATATTATTATTATTATTATTATTATTATTATTATTATTATTATTATTATTATTATTTTCAATGGCAGATCCAGGGGGAGGCAGGTATGTGACGCTCCTTTTATTATCGCTGTATGTGTAAATTTACTATAGGTTTCTTTGTGTGCCCCCTTTTTTTGCTGTGCCCCGCCTCCTTTTGATATCCTGGATCTGCCTCTGGTTATTTTGTATTTGTTGTCTGTCAACTATTCTGTACAACATTCTGCTTATTTCAACAGCTCCATACTCTTCTTTTTTTTCTCTGCTTCATAAAAATTTATACTCATTTATTGTTGGTTTACTCACTGTTTTCATGTGTAATGTATTGTATCTTTTCTCATAGGAGTATGGAAATAAATGTGATATTGAAATTGATAAGTAAGACTAATTGCGGTGACACCATGTGGAATCTCAATTGAGTAGTAATTAGTTCTGAAAAGAACTGGAGGTACAACTCGACGTTTCAATCAGTATGCTCTGATCGTCCTCAGGAGAATCGATCAGAGCATACTGATAGAAACGTCGAGTTGTACCTCCAGTTCTTTTCAGAACTAATTACTACTCAATTGAGATTCCACATGGTGTCACCGCAATTAGTCTTACTTATCATCCTCACCATGCACAGCTACAAGTTTTACCTATTGAAATTGAATTGAATTGAACTGAATTGTTGAATTAGTTCAAGTTAAACATAAGATCAGTAATTGTGATACAAAAATAACCAAATGGTAAAATGTTACTGTCAATCCAGTGTCAAGTTGATGATATTATTAAAAAGAATTATTCCCAAAAATATGTTTGTGTGAGGTGCTGGACTGCTGTCCTTAAGGAAAATGAAATAATTTCCAGTTTGAATTTAGGAAAGAGTACTCTTTCCTAAATTCCATGTTAGAATGGATACAAAATATATCACTATTTTCTTGTGAACAACACAATGTAACAAGCTGAAACTTGATCTAGATTTAAAGAGAGATTATGCATTTCTCATAGAAGTATGGAAATAAATGTGACATTGAACTGAATTGAATTGAATTGTTGAATTAGTTCAAGTTAAAGATAAGAAAAAGAATTGGTAAATCAAAAATAAACAAATGGTCAAATTTTATTGTAAAACTTAGTGTAAAGTTGATGATATTATTAATCTTTCCATGAAATACGTTTGTGTGAGGTGGAATGTGTGTGAGGTAGATTTAGGAAAGAGTATTATTTCCTTAATTCCAAATTAGAATGGATACAAAATATATGAATGCATTTTAACTATTTTCTAGTGAAAAACACAATGCAATGCACAGGATCTTTCACAGGATCTCAAAGAGAGTAAGCATAGTTTTTACCAGTGTTGTTCCTTCCCATTAAACAACCAGGGAATATTTGTATCATTCATTTTACTCATTAGCTGCTATATAAGCATGTATACTTTTTGCTAAGTATAAATACCCTTGTCAACTATTTTTTTTCTAAATTGTTCAAGGTTCTCAATTACTGTGGGCAATGAAAAGATAACACTTTATTGACAAATAAATAAATGTGTTGTGCCTCTTTGCATGAAAAAGCATATGACCCATTTATAACAAGGTTGAGCTTTATGGTTGAGTCAAAGTCCAAAATTAATCTGTTTGGATATCAGTGATCTTTACAAACAAAATATACATAGTGATGAGAACAAATATATGTTAAATCATGGTTGTATTCATAAACATGATTTACATTGACAATCTTCAGTATTAGACATATTAATAGAATTAAAAGGAATGTACAACATTGGTAATGTTGGCTAAACTACTTCTATGAGTATGCTTACTCTCTTTGAATCAAGATATACATTGAAGGGAAGGTACAACATTGGTAATGCTGGCCAAACTGCTTCTATGAGTATGCTTACTCTCTTTGAATCAAGATATACATGTACATTGAAGGGAAGGTACAACATTGGTAGTGTTGGCCAAACTGCTTCTATGAGTATGCTTACTCTCTTTGAATCAAGATATACATTGAAGGGAAGGTACAACATTGGTAATGTTGGCCAAACTGCTTCTATGAGTATGCTTACTCTCTTTGAATCAAGATATACATTGAAGGGAAGGTACAACATTGGTAATGTTGGCCAAACTGCTTCTATGAGTATGCTTACTCTCTTTGAATCAAGATATACATTGAAGGGAAGGTACAACACTGGTAATGTTGGCAAAACTACTTCTACGTATAATGCTTACTCTTTTTGAATCAAGGCATACATTATAAAAACTAAACTGATGTTTCAGCTTATGTTGATAAAATGAAATAGTGAAAAGCATTCAAATTATTTTTCATTTATGAGGAATTTTCAAAAGAAAAATACTCTTCCCAATAAAGTTATTGCCAAGTTAATTGGATCATTCCTCCCCTACCACTCATTGGGTACAGTTAAAGAAAATTTGTTGAATTTGTAAAACTAAATACAATATTTGAAAATACTTGATGTGGGAGCTATCATTGTTTTAAAAGTGCCAACAAAAATCCCCAAATTGGCTCAAAAGTTCCAAACATTATCCAAAATTTAATTTTCTAACAAACTTCTTAATAATAACAATTATTTTATGAAAGGAAATTCAAATCCATTTATATCCAGTTATATTAATCCAGTTATATTTATGTTCAATGGGGGTCATTCAAATTCCCCACCTTGACAATCATCTCCCCACCTTGACAAAAAATTTACTTGGCAAACCCATTTGCTGACCCTCTTCAGTGAAAATTGAAAACAAAAGTGGTTTAGTGACCTACTCATTATACAAAGCACTGTGGCTCCAATTAGCATAATAACAGCTTGAAGAGTGTCAGTAAATATGACAGCTGCCAGACCACCTGTTGATAAACAAACAATAAAATAATGTAAACAAATATGCATAAAGGAATAAGCAAACAAACAAAAAAGGATTCATTTAAGAAGACAGTTTGCCCAATTCTGGCATCTTTACTTGAAACAAAAATAGTCAGTGTCTTAGCCAGGATTTTCAGAGTGGGGGGAATATTTTTTTGGGGTAAATTTAACTCAAGTGAACCGAAAATTATGTCAATCAGAAATACCAGCAATTTTGTGAATTTACTGACAGACACTATTTTGCCAACAGGTGCCCCCCTTTTTGGCTATGCCACTGAAAATAATACCACTACATTATCACCATGCATGTAAATTTACCATGTGTTTTGTTTGTGTCCCATCCTTTCTTGGCAGTGTGCCCCCTTTTTTGAGTAAATGGCTCCACCCCTCATCTGCCACCCCAGTCCCCTTGATTGAGTAAAAAATAATAAAGTGAAATCAAAAGAAATTTATTTGGATGAGCTGACCTGTGACTGTGTACACTGCTGTAATAGCTAGCAGAGATAGAATGGCAGCATATAGATTCCAATGTAATGCCTGCTCAATGAAGAGTGCCCCTGAATACAGATCAACCTGTTAAATCAGAATGAAGAAAGATCAATTTGAACAGCTCTGCGGTTACATAAACTTTAATTTGGTATGAAAGGTACTTGGGGGAGGGGGTTCGTTATCCCCCTCCCCCCAAAAAAGAAAAGAAAAAACATTAGCACCATTCCAAATAAAAATTCTTAAAAGTTGGGGTCTCAGCTACTGAATTTTTTGCATGGCATGGCAAAAAGGTGGAAAGGAGAAATGTGTTTTCACGTGAATTAAGCATCCTCGTGGGGAGATGTTGGCATTAAAATAAATGCTTTCCCTTTCAAAATAAAAATTCTTAAAAGTGGGGGACTGAACTAGACAGTCTTGGCAAGGCATGGCAAAAAGTGGAGTGAAATGTTAGGTGAAACCCCCCCCAAATTTTTTTTTAAAATAAATAAATAAATAAATTATTCCAACCACCATCATTTACCGAGATCTTAGTGAAGATATACAAAGCCAGAGAGAGAACTGCAATATACATCTGGATTCTCTGTCCTCCAAACCTCTTATGAAGATAATCGGGCATCGTGAATACACCCCCTGCCAGGTACACCGGTAAAAATATCCACCCTAGCAACTGAACTATCACCAATGCCTAAAAAAGAGGAAAGATTGTTTTTTATTGGTTTCAATCAAATTTTCACACAATCCTTGACTGGAATGTTCACTCCGCTCTGTGCATGCCTGCAGAGGGTGAATGAAATGCTCACTATACCGATGTTACTTGCAAGTACCTAACAAAAACATTAGAGCCTATAAAGTCTCAATGTGCCCCCTGAATATCCCCCTCCCCCAGTCTCCCCACCACTCACCACCACCCATTGTCAAAAAAATGGGAACAAACACCTGTCCACCCCTCTTTACCTTCCCTTTAAGCAGCGGCATAGCCAGGACTTTTTCATTGGGGGAGGCACGAGGGGGGGGGGGGCCCAGGAGGTATGGGTTTTTTCCCTTTTCTTTTTCTATTCTGTTTTTTGGGGCACTATGAGGATTTTTCGTGGGGGGAACCTGGGGGGCACTGGAAATTTGTGGGAGGGGGAGCACATGCCCCCCAGGCCCCCGTGGCTACGCCGCTGCTTTTAAGTATGAATGAATATTTTTAATGATTATTTACATTTAATTCAAACGCTGCAACTGCAATACCAGAGGAAGCACCTGATCCAGCTAAGCCAATGAAATGCTCACTACCGATGTTACTTGCAAACAGAGAGGCTCCAACCTTTAATTAAATTAAAAGTAAACAAAAACATCAATATTGATATTAATATTGATTAAAGCACAATATAAACAGAAATTAGGACACAAAAGATATGCCAAGAAATAAAACAACAATTATTAACTTCACATCAAGTTTTTTTTTACGTACAGAAACCAACCTGTGGCCATTTTCATCATTATTTTCTTTTCATCATAACGAAAAAATGCATTCAGATTTGTTATCATTCATTCTAATTTGGAAAATAGATCACGGTTCTGATCCAAGATATAGGTTCTCAAGATATTTGGTACCACAACCAACTTCACATCAAGTAAGTTTTAAGATCATAATTCAGTATATTATGTACACTCCACTTAGAATTCAAATGTTATGGGATAGCATTGGTCTGTTCAAGTTGTATACTTACAGGAAACCATACCATAGCCCCGCCAGCAAGAAAATATCCCTGTACGTTCCCCCGATTCGACCGGAACATCGACTGTTGTAAAAGACAAAATGAAATTTTAATTCTTCCACTACACTTAATCCACATGACCGTGGCAGACCCCTTCCTGACAATTATGAAGAGGGGACGATATAGTAAATTTCTTACAGTAATTATCGTGCCCAAACGAAACCAAAAACGGAATCTGTGCAGACACAAAATCTTCAATAAATAATGATTTAAAAAACCTGTACAAATGAATTTCAGCCACAAACCTTTGTAAAGTCATAGGAATAACAAATTATATTTTTACAGATAGGGTAGGTATAATAATTATAACATTCACTATTACTTGTTCAACTTATGATAAAGTAAACAAGCTAAAACTTTCAAACTTTTAAATAAATTATTTCACTCCAATCGTGACGATAAATCACGGATGCTGTTTGATATTAGCATAATGCATAGGGGCCTACTGACCAATTAAAAGCCAACCCACTTTTCAATCACTACTTCTAGCCAATCAAATTTCATTACTCAATTTCCCCTATGATTTGTACAACTCATCGTGAGCCACGATGCAACATGCAAAGAGAAGGTTAATAATTGGTAATCATTGTTGATATCGTTTTGGATGCGGTAACACCATATGTGTACGTGTATGGCTCAACTATCACTAAGATAAGCGAGGTACTGAAAAGAACCTTATAGGCAACTCGTATCTCAACCGTCGCTAAGAACCTGTATACCTCACTTAGCGATAGTTGATGAGACATACGCATGGTGTTACCGCAAACCGATACGATATCACTACTCCACCATGCAAAGCCTTAAATCTTATATAATAATTCTTGTCAAAATTGCTTCTAGTCTACGAGGCTTGTGTGCAGTTACTTGCTTTGAATACAAATTAGACATTAATTAAACAACCACCTGAGAATGTTTCAACTATACGCTAGGTCACAGGAAAATGGTGAAAACATGCATTCATTTTCATGTTCACGTGCAAACACGAACTTCGTATCCATTCTATCCGTATCTACGGTGGCCCACAACTGTCACGGCAAAAGCAAATTCCCCACGGCAAAAGCAAATGCGTCACGGCAAAAGCAAATTCCCATTTATACGGGTTAAAGGTCAAATTTGGTCGCGGTGAACTATGGGATAGTTAAATGTGTAAAATGGTCAGCACGCCCGGTGGTGCGGTTGATCCATAGAGAGTTATCTAATATAAGCACTAGAGCGCGCAGTCGCTGTCGTGTACGTAATACGGAGCCGTGCCACTAGTGGAGACACGGCCGCCATTTTCAAAGTGGGCAAAATGAATGTGAAATGCCCGGATGTGCCCACAAAATAGCGCGTTATGCTATGGTCTCTGAAAAACGGGGGGGCGTTTAAAGTTGATTTTTATGAATTATTTCGTTTGTTTTGACCTGAATGAAAGATAGTCGGTAACATTGATTAATTTACCGAATAAAATGGTAGAAAATGCATTTTAAAATTATAATTTCTCTTCGCCCAATTATCCCCGGTACACTCGGTTAAAATCTTTGCCCGCGCTACTGTCGCTCACTATCCCAACAGTCACAGTAAAACCTATTTTCTGATTGTAAGTTGCAAAGTACACCAAACATTGAGACACAGAGATCATTTGACATCTTCATCAAAATAAATATTCTTATTTATATTCAACAAATTTTGATAAAACAATCATTGTAGCAGCCGTTCTGCATGCCGTTCCCTACCTGTGAATTTTTTTTTAGCAAAATGAATAAACATGTTATAAAATTAATTCATAAATCAATAAATAAAAAAAATAATTAAAATATACATTGGCAAAAATAAAGAATCCTGAAAAATGGGTAGTGGGACTGAGGGTTAGAGGGCAGAGGACAAAGCCCCTTAATGTTTAATATTGTAGGATTAGGCCTACACACTGTCCATATCCCAACAAAGAAACTAGAGGTTTGGAAAAATACCGGATATTTCTTTCTTTCCTTGAGGAAAAGGGAGATTTGTAAAATAGGCCTACTGAAAAATCACAGGCCTGTAAAAAAAAAACTTGTTGAAATAGTTTTTCTATAAATTAATTAATCAATACGCCAATAAATAATTAAATAGAAAAAAATATATATAATACATAATTTAATTAAGAAATTAATGTATTCAGTGTAAACCAACTCAATAAATATTCACAGCACAATTTGCCTTTGTCCCCAATAGACAGATTAGATAGATAAATCTATGTAGCCGCTCAGTCAACAGAAAGAATCCCACTTTTACATTGTTTCTGGGAGAAGAAATAAATAAGTAAATATATATATATATATATACAATTAAATGTATTTATAAATGACTAATTAAATGATAAAAGATAGTGAAGAACTAAAGAAGTTCTAAATCACTGCGGCGCCACATATTTTCCAAGGACAGTACCATTAATATGAAATTGGCATCATTTGAAGGGGGTATAATGGGCTACATCATGAGGGGGTCAGCTAAGAATTGCCGAGACATAAAAGGAATGCGGTCTACATGTACATTTGGGAAATAAGTAGAACAGTTGATGATTTTAGATTATAATAATTTTATTCATAAACCACTTGGTTTTGCTAGTTGCTATTCAACAATATCAGGAAATGCATTGTACTCATGTTCATTCAAGACAAGGTCAGATGGAATTTTCTTTTGTGGTGGTTGAGACATGAAATCAGCATGGAAGGGTCTTTTCTGAGGCAGGGCTCTCTTTCGTTGTTTTTCCTGCTTATAGGTTGGATGTGATGGAAACACTGTCTAAACTGCTTGCTCAAGTAGCTTATGATGGCTCCCTTTGTGGTCATCTCTTGGATGAATTCCTACATGAGTAATAAACACATGAAATATTTGTCTGTTATTATACACACCAAGTTATCAAAATCTATGGCTAAATTTCATTTTCTGCCATACTGGTAAGGCTAAGTGTGAGGTGAGAGATGGAACAAATTCTTTTACAGCCCCTTGAATACACTATTGGTCCATGCTGAATGGGTGTTAAGTTGATGATAGGAAACCTGACTTGAAATATTTCTACCTGATGTATTTATATTGTTTTTTGAGAAATTAGTAAAAACAAATTATCAAATCTACAAAAATTAATTCATGTCTCAACGAAGTATAAATTTCATAAACAAAATTAATAAAACAATTACTGATGTAAACATACTTTACCATTTTCTCATATATTGCAATAAAATGAGTTAACTAAAACTTTCACAGGTTGGAACACTCCTTCCTTCATGCTCACTCTGAGCTCCCAAAATTGGCAAGTTCAGGTTACCTCTCCCATTTGTTTCTTACCTGGCATAGAAGGTCTGTCTTTAACATTTTCAGCCACTGAAGTCCGTTCTAAATAAACAGAAGAAACAGACAATAATTTGTAAGAGTAGCATGTAACTTCTCCTGAAAGTTAATGGAAAAGTAAATGTCAAGTTAGCTAGTGCAAAAGTACAGTGAAATGTACACTGTCATTAAAGAATTGCTGTACTATTTAAGTAAAATACCACTCGCGTAACAATTAATGCAAATATATTTTGTGAAATTTGACTAAAGCCAAGGGTCATTGCATACCAAAATATTTGGCGTAAGGTATGTAAACTGCCTAACAAACCTCACTAGTAAAAGTAAAGTTTTCATTTGGGATTACCATTTCTTGCATCGCAAATCGTCTGTTGTACCTTAAGAAATCTAATTGAACCATAGTTTATCAATGTTTTCATTCCTAAGCTTGCATGTGTGACCAGACACTTTTTGCACTGTCCTCATACATTATTCATGGTAAGTGATGTAAGGTGACACCCATGTGCCCTAGGGTTGGGGACACATGCCTCAGAGATATCTTCGGGTTTAGACCATGAGTATACATGCTAGTGCAGTAGTGGCTGAGTTAAGGCTCTGAGAGAATAATGATTTAAAGTTAGTGTATTTCAGAGAATCTTGTTCTTTTCTTGCTGTGCTTTAATAAAACTGTAGACTTTGCATTTTTCATTCTTAAAGTTTTGGGTTTCATATAGTATACTATTAATTTGTAGATCTAGTGTATTCTGCTTGAATGAAAAATACCAATGCACTTGTAATGTAAGTCAAGAACAGCCTGTCATTGCATGTGTATTACTAGACAATCTGAATTCCTCAGAATACTTGGTTTGTCAGGTATTTTACAAATCATATCCCAAATATATGGCATGAAGCATGACTTTAGTGTCACCCTTAAAGATTGGCACCATAACAATAGTTGACGTACAAAACAATCAATTTGAACCATTTCTTATCCTAGTCTGAGAACTTGGACTCACAAACTGGCATGAGCCAGTATAGAGTCCAAGGTCATACTGTACTAAAAAGTGTAAGTAAATGGAAAATGCCTCGCCTCAAAAGTCCCAGGAAAGGACCAGTGAACACTGAAGCTGGTTCCTAGCAGCATGTAAGGAATGAACACTGTAGAAGATAATAATAGTAATACTATCCTTGTGTCCCTACCATTGCAAAAAAAATTAAAAATTAGGCCATCAATGGCTAAGAAATGATAGAGAAGTGGCAGTCAATCATCAATGTGTGCCATTTCTGAACTGTTGCTCTACCATTTTTTGCCTAATTTCTCACTTTTTGCAAGGGTATGGACACAGGGTTAGTATAATCCTTACTTGCTAATAGTACTACTAGGAACCAGTTTCAAAAACCGGCTTGAGCCAGTGTAGAGTCCAAGCCAATACTGTACAAAAAATTATCTATTACTATTAGTACATAGCAAATGTCTCGCTCCAAAAGTCCCAGAAAATGACCAGTTGTAACATTGAAGCTGGTTCCTAGAAGCAAGTACGGATCATAGAAGGTAATAATTATAATATCCTTGTGTTCCGACACGTGCAAAAAGTGAAAAAGTAGGCCTAGGTCCCAAATGGTGGAGCAATATAGTGAAGAAATGGAACACATTTACAATGCAATTTCTACATCACTGCTCCGCCATTTTGCATGTTTTGGGCCAAGATTTTCACTTTTTGTGCGGGTAAGAACACTAGGATAGTATTATTAGGCCTATCACTTTCTATGATCCTTATACTAGGCCTACTTGCTCACAGGACACAGAAAAAAAACAGCTTCAAGTGGTCATTTTCTGTGACTTTTGAAGGCATTTGTGACTGATACTTAATACTAATTACTAGACAATTTTTGGTACAGTATTGACTTGGACTTCAATGGCTCATGCCAGTTTTTGAGTCCCGGTTGCTCAGATTAACTTAATACTTAATAGACACTTTTTGTACAGTACGACCTTGCTCATGCCCAGTTCTGAGCCCGTTAGTACTTGGAGTAGTCACTAACGAATTGTAGGCCTAGGCCTAGCCTAACGTTACTAAACTATTGCTGGTAGGCTAGTGTAAAGTAAATCGTGATGATGTAGATACATGTACATTGAAAACACCTGTTTAAATTACCCACCTTTTCCACAGTTCGAGCAAAAAATGGCGGCATTGCTCAATTCGTGTCCACAGTTGCTGCAAAAAACCATGCTTTCGCACCGAAGAGTTTCAAAATGTCCGTCAAGCTGGAATGCCCGCGGTGTGGTGCGGTACGGTACGGCGGACGTGTATGTAAATGTGTACATGTATGATTATGTACTGTACATGTAGGCCTTGTGAACCATGACTGGTGGCTCCCGATCCCAGTCATTTGCTTTTGCCGTGGGGAATTTGCTTTTGCCGTGACGCTTTTGCTTTTGCCGTGAGGAATTTGCTTTTGCCGTGGGGAATTTGCTTTTGCCGTGACGATTTTGCTTTTGCCGTGAGGAATTTGCTTTTGCCGTGGGGAATTTGCTTTTGCCGTGACGCATTTGCTTTTGCCATGGGGAATTTGCTTTTGCCGTGACAGTTGTGGGCCACCGTAGTATGCCCCTCCCCCCAATAGTGAATTATTCGCCCGCCCTTTTCCATTAATACTGTTTCATCTCAGTCTCAGCTAAGCAGTGACGACACTAGGTTGGAGGGGGATGGGGGCACCGGAAAAAGAAAATGCCAACAAATCGTCCTGATATAATATAAATATATACTTCGGTTTTTATACTTCATATTTATAATAGCATTTCCATGCAGGGATGAATACTTTAGGAGGCAAAGTCCAATAATTATGTCGTGTGTGCAAAAATGTGTGTTGAATTATAGATCAAAAATGGAAAACTTACCCCTAGTCCAACCAGTAAAACAAACAGGAAATACAAGCCAATAACAACAAAATCTATAGTGTCTAGCTCCTCT
The DNA here is from genome assembly GCA_029582265.1 of Zoroaster sp. YZ-2022. NCBI lineage: Eukaryota > Metazoa > Echinodermata > Asteroidea > Forcipulatida > Zoroasteridae > Zoroaster > Zoroaster sp. YZ-2022. The sequence continues at coordinate 14,918,374 of CM055835.1, read as the reverse complement.
GTGAACACCGCCATGTTGGAGAACTTATAAGCAGCTAGCTAGCTATACCTCGTGAGAAAATGTCCACATACAATAATAGCAAATGATTTATCTTCCCACATCATTCTATAAACTAGCTTTAATCTTGATTACTCAGTGAGATAACAAGGTCAGTCCATTCTATATTATTATGTTTATTATTGACTATGAGGCAGATTCCAGAATTTGTGGACTCTGCATCCTAACTCGCATCCTAATGGGCACTTCAAAACCATTAAATTTGGTTGATAACCTGTCGTGAGGACGGCCTGGACGGGTATAACCCCAGCGTGGTAGGTTATGTATTTGAATGACCCTCAACCACTGGTAATATTTGCAAAGATTTTTTGTCTGAACGATTGACATAAAACAAACAACAACGAGATTAGAGGTGTTGGCAAACTTCAGTGACCAAGGCTAGTTACACAATAATGCCTCGTTTTTTGTGTGCATGGGCGTAACCCGAAACCGGGGTGGGGGTGGGGTGTATACACTTTTTGTCCGGGGCGGGGGGGAGGGGGGGGGGAGGGTCCTAAGGATCAACCCCCTAATGTTGGGGCCCAGTATTTCCCAACAAAAAAGTTCCCGAAAATTCTATATGTCTCGGGGGCCGGGACTGGCTATAAAAAATACAACTGTTATCAAGATCAACAGAGGGCGTGCTTCTCAAGATGGCAGCCTTCATGAAAAGTTTTCTATTTTCTTTGGCAGCAACGAACATTTCTCGTTTTTCAATCTGCAGCAATTTGCAGGCAACACAGCGTGTATTTTCAATATGTGAGTATATTGGTTCACACAAAGAAATCCGTTCAATGACCCTGTACGTCTTGAAATGTTTAAAAAAGCTGGTTTTAAAAACGAATGCTGATGAACCAACTCGTCATGCTCGTGGATAGCCCCACTGCACTGGCACTAACGTTAGTGTGGTTTTGTGGCGCGGGACGTTGGTAAAACACGGAACGACGGAACGCGGAACAGTTGTTGCATTACAACTCTGTACTGTGTACCAGTGTAGTACTAGTACAAATATTGCGATGTGCCAAAGCAGATTGCACTGACGTATTACGTGTGTATTCTACATTTGTAGGCCTACAAACTTCCTCACACGCGTACGTTGTTTTCTATGGTTTAATGTAGGCCTATACAAAAAACAAAAACCCTGTCAAGAACGGGTTGCTCCACCAATCTAAGCATACCAAAGTGATAAGCAAGGTCCCCTCACTCTTACCAATATCGTGAATTGCTGGAGCAACCCGTCCTAGGGGTCGAAATAGGACGTTATTTCCAGACAGTGATTGTTCCTGTAGGACTCTTCTCTCTTGTCTTACTAGCTATCCAAAATGGTGTCGGGCGTCTATTTTCCACATTAATTTACTATGCGCAATATAATGCGCGAAATGAAACAAAATCAATGTGGTGTATGGACAAGCAAAAAAACTATCAAGGACGGGTTGCTCCACCAATTCCAATATACCAAATTGTTCCTATAGGACTCCTCTCTCTAACTAGCTATCCAAAATGGTGGAGCAATCCGTCAATGAAATTCGAAATCAGTTTTTGTCGGGCGTCTATTTTCCACATTTACTATGCGCAATATAATGCGCGAAATGAAACAAAATCAATGTGGTGTATGGACAAGCAAAAAAACTATCAAGGACGGGTTGCTCCACCAATTCCAATATACCAAATTGTTCCTGTAGGACTCCTCTCTCTTACTAGCTATCCAAAATGGTGGAGCAATCCGTCAATGGGGTCGAAAAATCAGTTTTTGTCGGGCGTCTATTTTCCACATTTACTATGCGCAATATAATGCGCGAAATGAAACAAAATCAATGTGGTGTATGGACAAGCAAAAAAACTATCAAGGATGGGTTGCTCCACCAATTCCAATATACCAAATTGTTCCTGTACATGTAGGACTCCTCTCTCTTACTAGCTATCCAAAATGGTGAAGCAATGGCGTCGAAAAATCAGTTTTTGTCGGGCGTCTATTTTCCACATTTACTATGCGTAATATAATGCGCGAAATGAAACAAAATCAATGTGGTGTATGGACAAGCAAAAAAACTATCAAGGACGGGTTGCTCCACCAATTCCAATATACCAAATTGTTCCTGTAGGACTCCTCTCTCTTACTAGCTATCCAAAATGGTGGAGCAATCCGTCAATGGGGTCGAAAAATCAGTTTTTGTCGGGCGTTTATTTTCCACATTTACTATGCGCAATATAATGCGCGAAATGAAACAAAATCAATGTGGTGTATGGACAAGCAAAAAAACTATCAAGGACGGGTTGCTCCACCAATTCCAATATACCAAATTGTTCCTGTAGGACTCCTCTCTCTTACTAGCTATCCAAAATGGTGGAGCAATCCGTCAATGGGGTCGAAAAATCAGATTTTGTCGGGCGTCTATTTTCCACATTTACTATGCGCAAATAATGCGCGAAATGAAACAAAATCAATGTGGTGTATGGAGGTCGAAAAATCATTTTTTGTCGGGCGTCTATTTTCCACATTTACTATGCGCAATATAATGCGCGAAATGAAACAAAATCAATGTGGTGTATGGACAAGCAAAAAAACTATCAAGGACGGGTTGCTCCACCAATTCCAATATACCAAATTGTTCCTGTAGGACTCCTCTCTCTTACTAGCTATCCAAAATGGTGGAGCAATCCGTCAATGGGGTCGAAAAATCAGTTTTTGTCGGGCGTCTAGGATGGCATTGCAAGATGGCTAATTGCGGAGGGTAGAGTAAGCCTAAATACCTCAATGAAATGTTTCAATGTCAAGGGGTTGAACGGCCATCTGCACGCTGTGAAGCTATTCCCACATGAAGAGGGTTGTTGCCCAGCACGGCGCACCTGCATTCACATACGTGCTTGCAATCTGGCAATTGGAAGCCTTAATACGAGGAAACGAAAGCTCAGCCTGATTGAACTAAAACGTAACAAAAGAGGGAGGACAAGAGCTGGCCGTAAAAAGCCCAGAACAAAGGATGATTTGGATGTTGAACCTGCACCAGATTCAATCCTAACCAAGTCATTTTTAGCACAGGATCAACTACATTATGATAGCGACACCATGATGGCAGACGATGAGGGTGTTTCCTTTGACGGCTTTCAACCACTTGTGACATCAACACAGACAAAGAAAAAACACTCCCTTCCCCTCCAGAAACAGTAGTCAACAGTAACACCCCTTCTTGCCCAAAGTCACCAAGTGCGCACGTAACAATCGATGCAAAGAACGCATCAGAGGAGATCCCACAAGCTGAGGATGAAGGTTGTCCATTATGGCGTGGACAGCTGTTTCCTATCCTTCCAAAGAGAATTAAAAACAAAAAAGAAAACGGCATTGTATCATTTAGGGGAAGGAAGTGGCTGGACGACTTGGCAGTTGATGCATTTCTCGGAATCTGTTCACATCATCCCCACAGTGTCAGGAACTGGGCATCTGTTTCAGCATTCCCCGTTCGGCCGTTCACTTCGCAGAGTGGTTGAAAAATGGCATGAGGACAAATAGTTTTCTCCGATGGGCTGAGCAGCATAACGCCATGACAAGTGACATCTGGCTTATACCCACAAACGTCAGGTCTTCACACTGGGTCCTTATCCTTGTGGTGCATCGGATAAAACTTCTCCTTTACCTGGATTCATTGCATGGGTATGACGAGGCCATCATCTCCCTGGTGTTTAAATTTCTCTCATCTCGATCAATGGTGACATTTAAGAGACCAGTCATAATTAGCGAATGGACTGTTCGAGCACCTACTGATATTCCTCGCCAAACAAATGGGTGGGACTGTGGAGTACATGTCTTGCTGTGGTCATATATTGTGTGCAGTGGCCAACCACTGCCATACTCCAAAGAGTTAAACATGAATGAAATTCGCAACTGGATGGCTAACCTGATAATGAAAGAACAACACTCTGAGCAAAACAACGAACATCTGGGATCCACTAGCATTAGAGGATTTAAAGAAGTGAAGAGACATGCCCAAGCTCTCAGGGTAAAAAGGATTACCATATCCAGGGATGTACCAGCAAGCTTTGCGTCAACACTTGAGTTTCTTTCGAATGTCACAAAAAGTCTGTTCAGCTCCAGCTTTTCAGTGTGCCACCTTGGGAAACAGTGTACACATCCTCAGCGGAACAGACAGATGGTGTTTTGCGAGGGTGAATGCCAAGATTGGTTCCATGTTGCATGTGTAATTGAAGGAGGAAAGCTTCCAAAGCACTTCTTATGTGGGCGCTGCCGATCTAAATAATCCTTTATAACAACAAAATTTTACAAGCAGTTTCCATACTTCCATACAGTTGTCGTGTACAATAATGGTGGTACCGGTCAAGACTGTAGGTCCTTTTATAGCAACATTCAGACAACAATGAGAATGGAGATGTCTTGCAACATGTGTGTAAATATACTCTACACATGTTAAGGGAGCCAACTACTACGATCCTGCTGAACAAGTCAATTGAAATATCATCCCAATATGACAGTATTCAAAATTGTGTACTCTAGAGGAACGTTTTGTTTGTTAATTGATTTAATTTTGCCCTACACCGACGTGTGTATAGCACTGTATGCTCAGTGCTTTCCGAGTGTCTGTGAAAAAACTACACAGGCGACTCGGGCGGGATTCGAACCCACGACCTCCTGCTTACTAGTGCAGACGTCTTACCTCTCGACCACCGAGCTTGCCCAATGACGATTGGCCGGCTAGAATCCTATATAGCAGCGGGTTCCGCGATATATATAGATTGGTGAAATTTGTTTGTTGAAAGGATGATTCTGGAGCCTCCAATCGTCTAGACACAAGGTGAGGCAGAATCAATTTTGCTGATTTTTCGACCCCATTGACGGATTGCTCCACCATTTTGGATAGCTAGTAAGAGAGAGAAGTCCTACAGGAACAATTTGGTATATTGGAATTGGTGGAGCAACCCGTCCTTGATAGTTTTTTGCTTGTCCATACACCACATTGATTTTGTTTCATTTCGCGCATTATATTGCGCATAGTAAATGTGGAAAATAGACGCCCGACAAAAACTGATTTTTCGACCCCATTGACGGATTGCTCCACCATTTTGGATAGCTAGTAAGAGAGAGGAGTCCTACAGGAACAATTTGGTATACTGGAATTGGTGGAGCAACCCGTCTTTGATAGTTTTTTTGCTTGTCCATACACCACATTAATTTTGTTTCATTTCGCGCATTATATTGCGCATAGTAAATGTGGAAAATAGACGCCCGAGCAAAACTGATTTTTCGACCCCATTGACGGATTGCTCCCACATTTTGGATAGCTAGTAAGAGAGAGGAGTCCTACAGGAACAATTTGGTATATTGGAATTGGTGGAGCAACCCGTCCTTGATAGTTTTTTTTACTTGTCCATACACCACATTAATTTTGTTTCATTTCGCGCATTATTTTGCGCATAGTAAATGTGGAAAATAGACGCCCGATAAAAAATGATTTTTCGACCCCATTGACGGATTGCTCCACCATTTTGGATAGCTAGTAAGAGGGAGGAGTCCTACAGGAACAATTTGGTATACTGGAATTGGTGGAGCAACCCGTCCTTGATAGTTTTTTTGCTTGTCCATACACCACATTAATGTTGTTTCATTTCGCGCATTATATTGCGCATAGTAAATGTGGAAAATAGACGCCCGAGCAAAACTGATTTTTCGACGCCATTGACGGATTGCTCCCACATTTTGGATAGCTAGTAAGAGAGAGGAGTCCTACAGGAACAATTTCGTTTACTGGAATTGGTGGAGCAACCCGTCCTTGATGGTGCATTTTCACGTTAAATAGTACCGTGATTATAATACTATTTCGCGCCATTACACTATGTGCGCTATTGCCGAAATTTCTTCAGCCACCACTGTCTGGAAATAACGTCCTATTTCGACCCCTAGGACGGGTTGCTCCAGCAATTTACGATATTGGTAAGAGTGAGGGGACCTTGCTTATCATTTTGGTATGCTTAGATTGGTGGAGCAACCCGTTCTTGACAGGGTTTTTGTTTTTTGTATACATTGAACCATGCATAGAAAACAACGTACGCGTGTGAGGAAGTTGTAGAATAAACACGTAACACGTTAGTGCAATATGTAATGTAACAACTGTTCCGCGTTCCGCGTTCCGTGTTTTACCAACGTCCTGTGGTGCGGACCTGAATCCTTAGGCTTAGCCACACACTGGTTCCATTGACACTAACAGTCTCGATTTTGTAAATTCTCAGCACTCATATTGACGATATTTGCAACTATTTTGACACACTAGATACGTTCCTTACATGTTGAACTATTAAAGCGGCCAAAAAAAAAAAATAAAAAAAAAATGGTGATTTTACTTACATTTATATTTCAAGACATATTGCCCAAAAATATTACACGATGATTGGTCAACTGAGGTCAACTGAAAACAACTGGCACGCGTAACAATTTCACGACGGCTGTTTTGTGTGTGCACACACTTTCTGTATTTTATTTGCATAGAGATAAGCCTTATCGCTAATAGCAGCTGCAAGGAATTGTGGGATGTCTGTGGGCGCAACAGCGCCACTGCGTGCCGCGCGGACAAACAAAATATTATTGACGTCACAAAAGCTGCGCCAAACAGATGCCCCTTTTGTATCCCTGTATGCTTTGCGGCAGTTGCTTCAGTGCTATAGTATTAGCGATAAGGCTTATACAACCACGTGATGTCGCCGATATAACTTTATATACATGTATAACTTCTAACATCAAGCAGTTTTATCAGATTGACATAAAACAGCTGTCGTAAAATTGTTAAGTTGTTTTTCTGTTTCGTTGACCTCTCTTCATAAATTAAAGATGGCCGCCCTCATTGAAATCTGCAAACTGCCGATTGTCATGTAATATTTTGGGCCGATATGTCACAAAATATAAATGTAGGGGGGCCTAACTTGTAAGTAAAATCACCATTTTTTTTTGGGCTGCTCTGATAGTTCAACATGTATCTAGTGTGTCAAAATAGTTGCAAATATCATCAATTTGAGCGCTAAGAATCAAGAGTGTAAGCATCAATGACAATGTGTGGCTAAGGATTCAGGTCCATGCCACACTAGTGGGGCTAGCTCATGGAGTCATACGTGCATACTCAACCAATCGTCCCAGGCCAGGCCCAGTCTAGCCTTGATCAAGGTGCGTCAGAATGGTTTGGTTGCATAATTTTGCCCCGCTTACCTATCCGAACACCAGTGCACATGGCACAGTGTATGGATCCATATGCATACTGGGAAAGAATGTCGTATCCAACTGCCACTTTTAAAGGTTTTTGGGGGAATTTTTTTGCAGCCACTAACTAGGGTACAGAAAGTGAAACTATCTTTAACCCTGAATCCATCAAAATCCATCCCCCTGTATTGGAAGATTTTGGCGGATTCAGGATACCTCCACATTGAGCATGTGGCGGATTTTGATGGATTCAGGATTTCAATAGTTTTTAACTGCTTGGTCATGTTGGTTGATGGATTATAGTTACATGTACTGTATATGTTAGATTTTGATGGATTCTATGCAGCAACATACATGTGTACTATACAAATTTTCATGTGAGCATGGTATCCTGAATCCGCCAAAATCCACCAAATATTTAGTGGTGGATTTTGGCGGATTCAGGATATGTCCAATATCTACACTGGCGGATTCTGATGGATTCAGGACACCAGCATTTTGTGTGTGACAAAATTGGTGGATTTTGGTGGATTCAGGATACTTTCTAGTAAAAATACCCAAGGGGTTAGGGTTAAAATCCACTTTTATGATGGTTTCAGACTTTATTTCCCTTCTAAAAACATCCTCCCTTTCAGAAAATAGAAGGATCCTATTACAGTTGCCACAGGGGAGTTGACAAGATCAGACTGACATGACTGAGGAAGTCATTGCATACCAAAAATGCCTGATTTTTCATGAAATAAATATCCTGGAATAATTTGAAGTATATGTCCATCATCATCCATATGTTCTCCACCTTACTGGGTAGGTAAGATTACATTATTGGTTATATTGAATGAGAAAAAGTGGTGGTCGGATACGACATTCTACCCGCATACTGATGTCCTACATGTACATGTACAATATACATGTACAATGTATGTAGTACCCTGTTTTTCTCCATGTACATGTACACATACAGTGACCATTTGTCATTGCGCCTTGATCCTTCTGTACTTGCCAATATTTTAGGCGGAGTTTATTAATAATGTTAATATACCAAATTCAAAAACGAAAGACGTGTTCTTATTGGTTATTGGTTGGCCCAGCAACTGCTCACTGTGTGCGATGTACATTTCACTGTACTGTACAACATACATGTACTATGTGTATCCATGCATTGCGCAGTGTGTGCGGAATCAAACGGGGTCAAAGCTAGGGGCCTGTGTTTGGCCATCATTTAAAATGAACCGCCCACAAATCAACAATTCTTGCATGACTTTCCAATGGAATTCCAATGGGAAAATAAAGAAACACATAAGCTTTCGATGACAGAAGGATCAAGGCTGTTGATTCAGTTCGACCGTACAAGGTCACAATGCACAACCGTATCCATGACTCAGTTATTGATCTGGCTGGACATATGCGGGGCCGCGGGGACAGCGCACCGGCCGTGTGTGCTGAATTTCTTGGGTCAGAAATTGGTACGGGGTGGGAGTACTGTGGTAAGTGCGCACTACGACAACAACCTTGATCAAGCCTTGGCCCAGTCAAACGTTAGCCTCACACCATTTTTTCCCCTCAAAAACAACCCGCCCCACAATTAACTCCCGTATTTATTTGTATATATATATTTTTTTATAAATTAACCCTAACCACCCCAAATCCATCAAAATCCTCCAAGGGGCACTTTTTGGGAAAAATTCAGCACTGTTAGAAACTGGTACTTTCACCTCTTCAAATGGGACAAAATTACTACCTGGCAAGAAGTACAGGCCATAAGTGCTGAATATGAAAGATCAATGAAAATGCACGGTGCAATTTGAAGATAAGGGTATGTTTCCAAAAGTGCACTGATGGATTTTGGAGGATTCAGGAAGGTTCCCAGCCAGAATACCTAGGGGGTTAGGGTTAATGAATAATTCACGATCTTACATTAACCCTAACCCCATAGGTATTCTGGCTAGAAACCTTCCTGAATCCTCCAAAATCCTCCAGTGCACTTTTTGGAAACATGCCCTTATCTTCAAAGTGCACCATGCATTTTCATTGATCTTTCATATTCAGCACTTATGACCTGTACTTCTTGCCAGATAGTAATTTTGTCCTATTTGAAGAGGTGAAAGTACCAGTTTCCAACAGTGCTGAATTTTCCCCAAAAAGTGCCCCTTGGAGGATTTTGGAGGATATGGGGTGGTTAGGGTTAACCCTCCTACTTATACAAAATGGTGATATACCTGCCAAGGTATATCTAGTGCACTTAAAAGTCAAACACTGTCAAACCTTACGTGTAGTAAGTATATTTACAGGTCAAAATGAGTCTTCTGTTTTGACAGGTAAAAGCATTGTCTGGTATTGTTCAGGGTGGTCAAAATGACAGTAAAAACCAGTCAAAAATGCCACTGTGTGCACATTTGGGTCAACAGTCAAAACAGGCAGTTGACTGGTTTTGACCTGTATAGCAACTTCCCACTAAAGTGCAACAAGAATAGGTGTGTGCATGCAACTTGTTTTCTTATTTTGTTTTGGTGTTTGCCAGGAAATCCTATACTGGGGCGGAATGGCAATGAGGCGTTTTTGCAATGGGGCATTTTTACGATGGGTCATAGTGGCATTTTTGTGATGAGGCATTTTTAACAGGGGCAGAGTGGTGATGGGGTATTGTAATCAGGGGGCTTTATTGTCAAGGGCATTATGGCAATGATGGGGTGTAATGACTGGATACCATATATATATATGGATACATGAAGAAAGCTTTGATTTAACAAATGTTCATTTCGTTGCAGTTACATTAAGGAAAAACAATCCTCAACAACTAACATCACAGAGGCCGTCATGTCTTCAGTGCGTAGAAAATTCATTAAGGTATGTGGTGGCCCACTCCGGAGGTTGTTCAGGAGCGGGTGATTAGTTCCTTTAATTTCTAATCGGAAATGGACAACTAGTTGATGGTTTCGATCCTCGTAGTTTATTTCAATTACATCAAAATTAAAGATGAAGAACAGAGAAAAGAAGAAGAAGACGAAGACAAAGAAGACCCTGAAATAACGAATAATATAACAAATATTGATTGATATAATAAATTAACCCTCCTACTGATAGACCATTTGAAACCATTCAAAATTTCCACTTTCAAAAATGCCCATTGGTTTTGTACACACATGGTGATACCATTTGAACAGAGTTGGTAGCAAGCTTTACTACCGTTCAAATCCATTTAAATGGTTTTGAATGGTGGATACACTACACCTTGGTGTGTTTCACATAGCCTTATCTTTGGTTTTTACCCTCAAGTACCACACACACAGTCTTGGAATAATTTAAAATTATTTAAAAACAAAACCTGCAGTGTTTACGAAAACATTATGTAGATAAAGTGGACTATCCATCATCTCAGTACCCTATAGAGTTTTAACACATGGTGGCCGGTGTACAAGTAATTGATCTACCACTTAAAAATGGCACTAGGGTCTTTAGGGTATAGCAGACCTGTCATTCAAAACCATTCACTCAAGTCACCAGCATAGAGGGTCCATTGATTCACCACTTAGAAGTATCCAAACAAGGTTTTGTATTAGCTGTACTACCATTTGGAAAGATCCAAACAAGGTTTTGTATTAGCTGACCTACCATTCAAAACCATTTGGGGAATCAGTACTGTACACAGTTATTTCACCATTCAAAACCACAAAAGCGAATGGTTTCAAATGGTGCATCAACTTGTATGAAAAAGGTACCAGAAGTAGGAGGGTTAAAGGGGAAGACTATATATAAAATAAACAACCCTGATTTCCTACAGCTACAGTACTGAACACATTCCTTAAAGCCACTACACACATTTGGTCATCTCAAACGAAAAGAATGTTGTATCCAACTGCTACTTTTTAAGGGGTTTTTTGGAATTTTTTTGCAACCACTAACCATTACCAGTTAAAAAATGATGCTATCGATTTTTGGGGGTACAGAAAGCGAAAACTATCTTTAAAACCCACGTTTATGATGGTTTTCGGACTTTATTTCCCTTCAAAAAGAATCCTTCCCTTCAGAAAATAGAAGAATCCTATTATAGTTGCTACTGTGCATGTACAATGACCGTGTTGGTCACTAACGGAGGGAGTTGACAAGATCAGACTGACATGACTGAGGAAGTCATCGTATACCAAAAATGCCTGAGTTTTCATGAAATAAATATCCTGGAATAATTTGTATATGTCCACTCCATCATCATCATCATCCATATGTTCTCCACCTTACTGGGTAGGTGAGATTACATTATTGGTTGTATTGAATGAGAAAAAGTGGGGGTTGGATACGACATTCTACCCTCTCAAACAAATATAAAAGGCATCACATTTTTACATAAAAACTTACTTAGTGTAAGTTGATGATGGTATCAAATGTCCTATGAAACATTTCTGTCTCGGGTATTGTTTTAATTATTTTTTTCTTAAATTCATTTCCAAAATAAATTTCTGTTATCCGTAGCATGAATTACTATTAGTCAGTTCATGTAATGCTTGTGGTAGCGTTTATTAAGAATACCATTATTGTACCTTGGACCTTTGGTTTTAAGGGTTGCCATCTTGGTTCCAATATTAATAGAATCAAAATAAGGCTCATATTTACTGGTGCCTTCAGAACAGTGATTTTTTTAAATTTTGCCGTATGAAATAATTATTTTTCTGTTTGATATGCAGATTATTAAGATATACTTCATCAGCATCCAGCACGTCAGTGGTTGAACATGAAATGCCAAAAGGTACCTTTTTGTTGTATACAAAAAGTATTAAAGGTCATGAGCTATGTTAGCTCATCGGGCAGGTGTTTATTTCCGTTTTCTTTCTTTTTTTTTTGCATTCAATGGCTGAGAATATTTGTATACCCCTTGGATGGGATGCCAGTCTATCACGGGCTACCTACCCAGCTATTGCCGGTACCCGTTCAAGCATCTTCACCCTATTTACCGATAATTCTATTGATGAGGTCATATGAAGGCTTGTGTCCAGAGACTTTTCTCACAAGCTCCACTTTTTGGATCGGTACATCTGAACATTTTAATTTGAAGGCCAAATATGTTTTGATCTGTAATGCTGACAAACCTACCCACATTGTAAACCTATGAAACATTACGTCAGGAGTTTCTGTTTTAGAAAACCTTTAAATATCTGTATTTTGACCTTGCAGATGTTCTTCAGAAAGTGGAGTCAGAAATCCAGTCTAACCTGTGTAGGCTCTTTGCAATAGTCTACTTAGCCGGCCAACAGTTTAAGGTCACCACAGATGACATCATTCAAATTCAGCAGCAGATACCTGCAGATGTTGGAGAGAGGATATGCTTGAAGAAGGTGGGTTGTCACTAGGGCTGTGCGTCTTCGGATATTTTTGGAACCGGATACCTGGATACTCATTTTCATTGAAAACATGCCGAATCCGGTGGTGTACAAATACATGTACTGTAAATGGTAACAAATTGACTTTTATAAAACAGAGGATACCACACTTAAATTGATCTTTTCTTCATTGGAGTGTAATCTCTTGAATTTAAAGATAATTGTCTGTAAAAGTGTAAACATTACATTGTTCAAGAGTCACAGATTTCTGTTCGCACCGCTCAAATGTTAAGTCCGAATTTTAAAAGTCGTTTACGGGTAATTGGAACCGAAAAATGGAACCGGGTAATGACTGTTTCGGTCGGGTATCCGGATACCCGGATTCCCCCATCATACTACACCTATCCAGACTGTCAATCAAACAGCACAGAGTGACCAATAAGGTTTACACTATACATGTACATGACAACTGTTGCTATCTGCCATTTTGTCAGTCAAGCTTTCCAAGGTTATATGGTCTTATAGTATCCACTTTTTGGGTGAACAAAATCATACTTTGCAAGTTTATCATAAAACCCTTCTCCATGGTAAAATTAGTCTTGGTTCAAAACTGTGTTTGTATGTTTTTGATACATGAACTGCTATTACACGCACAAACCGCTATCAAACACAGTCTTGGGAACTTCGTAGAATCTCCCCCCGAAAACGGGGGGAAACCACTACGCATGCGTCAATTTGAAATGCTAGCGTGGCCCACATTATTGGTGCGCACGCGCATAAACAACAATGGACTGCCGTGTTCACTGATTGACAACTTCACGGCAGGCCATTGTTTATGCGCGTGCGCACCACAAATGTGGGCCGCGATAGCATTTCAAATTGACGCATGCGTAGTGGTTTCTCCCGTTTTCGGGGGAGATTCTACGAAGTTCCCAAGACTGTGTTTGGTAGCGGTTCGTGATTGTCGCGTCCACATGTAGCACCGTGGGATCGTGTATCATAAACATACAAACACAGTTTTGAACCAAGACTATGGTAAAATGCGGTCAATGCTCATCTAACTTGGAAAAAAAAATTCAAATTACATGACAATCAATCAAATAATGTAATGCAAAGTCATGTTTACTGAATCAAAATAGATAAATTCTTAATTTATTCATAATTATAGAGAAATATGTGACATTTTCCCCACAAATTTTACCTTAGGTGACCATTACTTATGGTGAAACCCGACCACCTGGCGTTTGTTAAAACAAAACCAAATGCTAAGGTCTTGTTTTCTTTTCTTTCAGGTGCTGCTTGTTGGAAGTGATAATTTCAGTCTTATTGGGAAACCACTTCTAAGGTAAATGCTTCCTTTAGTTTCATAATCCGTCAAATGTACTGCGACTTAACCACAATCCACCCACCCACACCCAGACAACTAGTACACACACAACACATAGCCATATTGTATGCAATGTGCATTTTAACATAGAATTTTGGGCTCCAACCCAAAACTGGACTTATTTTGTTTGGCCTATATATGCGACCTGCTCCTTCAAAATGAGAGTAAAGTCAGCATTTTTCAAAACTAAGATGTTTGCATTTTTTATTTCTCTAGAAAAACAGTTTTCCAACAGGACCCTTGAGGGTGCACTTATCATTAACATCTGTGAAAGTTATTTCATAAATTTTGGATAAATTTTGTATAGCACCTATGGGTATCAACTCTACACAAGTTTAGCTGTTTCGCATTCTTTAACAAAGTTTATATTTGTGATGCACAGTTTTGTTTGTCCACCTGACAAAGGTTTGACTGTACAAAATGCATGTGAATGATTAAATATATTTTTCCTGAATACGATCAGAAGTAAACTTCGAGTTGTAACCAACTGGTTCTTTCCAGAACCACTTACTACTCAAAGAGCTTTACATGGTGTCACCGCAAACAGTCTTTACTTATCCTTTTCACCATGCAAAGCTACAAGTCATACTTAAATATATTTGTTTATTTCTTTTCTTCAATAGCCCGGAGCAAGTAAGAGTCGAAGCCACAGTCATTGAGAAGACAAAGAGTCAGAAGAAAATAGTCTTCAAGATGAGACGGCGGACACGATTCCGTAAATACCATGGTAAGTCATCTCCTTTACTGTATAATGCACTGTTGTTCCTACCCATCCTACATCACAGTGGCAGATCCAGAAAGGGGAAGGAGTCAAGGAGGCATGTTGGCCCCCCCTTTTTCTTAATCAGCCATGTACACAAATTCAAAACACCATCTATTTTTAAAGTAGGATTTGCATGGTGGTGGTACAGGTTTGCAGGAGCACCATGTAACCATCTCTTTAGAGTTTTAATAAATGTTGGTTCTGAGAAGAGATAACACACAGAGTTGTCTCACTGCTCAGAACCAACACTTATTACATCTCTTAAGAGATTGTTACATGGTGCTACCACAAATCTTTTTTGAAGGTTTTTGATAAATTTGTTTCAAACTAGGCTTGGCATTTTCTGTTTAACCCTAACCACTCCATATCCTCCAAATTCCTCCAAGGGGCACTTTTTTGGAAAATTTCAGCACTGTTGGAAACTGGTACTTTCACCTCTTCAAATGGGGCAAAATTACTTCCTGGCAAGAAGTACAGGCCATAAGTGCTGAATACGAAAGATCAATGAAAATGCATGGTGCATTTTGAAGATGAGAGCATGTTTCCAAAAGTGCACTGGAGGATTTTGGAGGATTCAGAAAGGTTCCTAGCCAGAATACCTAGGGGTTTAGGGTTAATTTGCGAAACATGTACATCTTTTGAACCAGATAGTGTACACATGTAAACAGTTATTATTTCACAAATAGGCATAAATGACATGATGCAAATGGATTGTAAAAAAAATAATCCTAAATACAACAATACAGATTTAGAAGAAAAAAAATAGTACAGATTCAAAACAATTAATATAGGCCTACAATTTGTTTATGGACTCAAGCTGAAAGCGCTAGCACAGGGATGCATTAACCCTAACTTGCTAGGCCCACTTGCTTGCAAATGACCTGAATCCTCCAAAATCCTTCAGAAGTAAAGCAAGCACTATGACCACTACCATTGTATGCAGATGACATGTATGCACACATGTGTTTCTAATTTGTGATAATTTGCATGCATGGAGCAATAAACAGTGTCCACTGACCCAAGCACTGACCATGTAATTACTACAACAAATATGGATGTACATGTACCATGGAGGAAGGAAGGCAAGTATGCCTAATGACCTCAATCCTCCAGAATCATTTTTTGGACAGACCAACATGTACCATGTAACCTCAATCCTCCATTTTCATCCAGTGTCAAATACAGCCTGATAACCTCAATCCTCCATAATCCACCAAGCAAATAATCACATCTGGCCTCAATCCTTCAAAATCCTTAACCGCTGCAATTTCCGAATGACCTCAATCCTTCACTTTGGCAAAGAGGATTTTGGAGGATTGGGGAAGGTTAGGGTTAATCTAGTTCACGATCATCGCAACTGTCCCAATGTGGCGGGCATATACATTTTTACTGTGTGTTTGTATATTATGCATTTTGTGTATGTACATGTGTATTCCCATTTCACACACTCGAATCTGACTTTCATGGTTTGCTAACTGGGGGTGCTCAAGTCGATACTACAACGTGGTTCAAACTTCTGATGTTGTAGTTATTTCCAATCAAAATTCCCGTCAAAAACATCATTTTCATTTTATAAATTAAACAACTGTATTGTTTACAGTGTAGTTTGTTCATTAGAAATTTGTGACCCACTCTGGCAAAACCCGAAACTTCTCGGCATTTACCATAAAACAGCCATGAAAAGGTCAAAAACTGATCCCAGGGACCAGTTTTCATGTCACCATATAGAGAATTTTCTCTAGATTTTGATGGAAAAAGAAAAATTCTGAAACGTTGTTGGGAACATTGTTAATTTTCACGATAAATTTGGGAGGTCACGTTTGAAAATTGGGTCCAAGTTTAGGGTTTTGCCAGAGCCAGTCACATTTAACCCTTTGCCTTACAGTAGTAGTGGGTACCCCGTGTGTAAAATTACTCAATGTGTGGCAAGGATTGCATGTAGCAGTAGCATAGGTTTTGCAGGATATTTACTTGACAATCGTAGTTTTAAATGAAATTTTCAGCGATAAAACAGAAAAAATGTCATCTACTGGTGATGGTAAACAGGTCTACATATTTATTATGGTAAGGCCTTTAAACAGAGTTTGTGTTGCTATGAAAAACTTCAAAGTTTGTTTTGCAGTATTATTTGTTTCAATGAAGTGTATTTTTGGTCTGTTCATTTTTGTACAGAGAAATTTGCTGATCTGTCTGTGTTGAGAATAAACAGCATCGAGGTGGCACCACACTAAAGCACCAAGTTAGTTGGGGGTAAGGGGAAGGGACTTGAATGGTATGAAGCAGCTTATCTCAAATGCCATACTTGCTAGAGCATAAACACAACTCCTTTGGTCACCTAGTCTGTGTTAAAATATATATCATCACTCAGTGAATCAAAATCTTTAAAACAAAATCTTCCTTTTTTTTTTAAAGTAACTTCCTGGATATACAATGTAAGCACAAAACCAATTCAGTAATTTACACCACAGTGGTCCCCAGACTGCCGCTTCCCAGGTTTAGCATCATAACTTGGGGGGGGGGGGGGTGTGTGATATGAAGTGCCCCCTTTGGATATAATATGTGACCCGCTCTGCGAAAAAGGGTATTAAGGGACGCTATGCTATTGCCCGTAAAGGGCTGTTCTATGTGGAGAGGGTGAAAAAAAAATTCACAACATGATTTTTTTTTTTTTGGTTTATTGGCTTCTATTATATCAATACTTTCATAATTTATTTACAGAAATATTATTATTGATGAGTAAAGATGAAAAAACAACAGTTTCAATTTTACACATTATGCAAATTAGCAAAAATATTTGAAAAAATACTTCAAGATGCTTGATAATTCAAATTTATATTGCACAAGCATTCCTAAAGGAGCTCAAAAGGAACATAACTGTTGCTATGGGCATTCAAGAGAGTTTCTTCTTAGCTCATTTCTTTTTCCACTTGCTGTGTTTAAAGGGCTGTATCTCTGAAGGCACTTCCGTTAATTTGTACAATATGAATATGCAAAAATCAGTATATCTCCAGAATGCAAAATGCCACAGGGTTCAAACCTACACCAAATTAAAGCTTATAATGTAACCAATTCAGCTATGTATGTAACTCAATTTTTTAATTTTGTCCCATAATACCCATTTTTGTGGAGCCGGTCACATATGTTTCATGGTAGGAAAGAATTGAATATTTAGATGCAATTAATTAAATTAAACATAAAAACCAGTAAATAGAAATATGGGCAAATTATTTAAATAAAAAACGCAAAACATCAATTATGAGAGAATACAATTTAAAACATAAGATTCTGAACACCTCAAATATAAAATAGGAAATGGTAGAAAGTGTAAAACTGATCTAGGTTTAAATTTAAAAACAGCAATTACAGCGTTCTATTTTCCTTCGGCGCTTCGCCTCAGGAAAATAGAATGCTCCAGGGATAGTTTTACTGTAGCAGTCAATATTTGTATATTAGCATTTTCATGTTGGTACGCTATCATTGTTTCCCTGCTTTTATCATTTTGAAAAACTAACTATGAATGTAAGTTAAAGAGGATTTAAATTTAAAGTAAACAAAAATTGTGTATAAAACTTTGAGTCGGACTTGAGTCCAAGTCTGAGTCACAGGTCATACTTTGTATCTTTGCCGGTTTCTATCTTATTAGGCAAACTATACTGGCTAACGTCAATTCACTTTCACCAAAACTATTTCATCTATTCAGGCAGTATATCCTCGAACAGTTTTTTGAGAATTTCAGTGTCACACCGTATCACCACCTCGACCTTTGGCCCCAGTGGAATGTCCTCCACGTTCTTCACCCGCCGAACCACCTGACCTCTGGTGACCTGACCTTTGAGCTCAATCACCACTGGACAGGTCACTGCTTCAAAGACCATCTCAGGACGGATTGCGATGGCCATCGCTAGGGGGTCACACACAGTGCCTTTTTCGAACATCATAAACTGCCCGTTGAGGATGGCGTTCATGAACTGGCCTTTTGGAGTCGGAGAAGCAGACAGTTTTTCAAACCACTGCTGTAATGACAAAATAAGAAGCATGTCGATTTGCCAGAACTTATTTTGAATAATCAAATAATTATGATCTAATAATACTCGAAGCTATAACTTGAGCACAGCTTAAATTGTTTGTGCAAATAAATTGTATCAAATGTATCTAACTAAAATGCATCAGCAGTGTTGTAAATCTATTGTAAGAAGAATTTTCTGAACAATTATAGCCCAATAAAATCAGAAATATCAAATTCACAGTGATTAGAACACATTTCTGATTTACCAAGGGTAGTCTATTCTTCACACGTCTCCCAGCCTACGACCACCGTTGGACACTGGACATCATTCAGTACTATATGAGCTGCCTCAGGGTCACAGAAGAAATTGAACTCTGCTGCGTCTGTCATACTCCCAGATCCTAAAGGAAATGCATGGGCGGATCCAGAACATTTTTTAGGGGGGCTAAGAATCAAAAACAATTATTTTTCTGTACTACAAAGGGTGCCGCCACTTCCTATGCGCAACGGTTAGTACAGTACTAAGTAGGTCACCTCCTTATGTTTATCCCGCACACTGTGGGAATGGGAGTGCGTTCTCCCCTCCTCTCCCCCCCTCTCTCTCTCTCTCCTTTTTTTTTTATAAATGATTTTAGGGGGGCTACAGCCCCCCCAGCGGACCCCCCCCCCCCAGCGCCCTCCCCCTGGATCCGCCAATGAAATAAATCATTTTATCACGAAAGCGATCAAATGCGTTATGAGCAACTTACAATACGAATCGGGTTTTCTCAATGGGCATGCATATTGTTGTGCACTCGTTAGCCAGCGGCAGGCTTATGGGCTATTTTCCCACGTCAAGCCTTTTATATGCCCAGGGTGGATCATGGTACAGCCAATCAGGGGCGTAGGCGGGAAGTTTCCCGCTTTTAGGTCTCCACCAATAGTTTGTCTGGTGGCAAACTTTGGTGGAGGTTTTTAGCCAATCAGGTTGCGCGCTGTAAAGTTGGCGCTTGGCACGGTGTCAAGCA
This sequence comes from Zoroaster sp. YZ-2022, assembly GCA_029582265.1. NCBI lineage: Eukaryota > Metazoa > Echinodermata > Asteroidea > Forcipulatida > Zoroasteridae > Zoroaster > Zoroaster sp. YZ-2022. The sequence continues at coordinate 14,898,671 of CM055835.1, read as the reverse complement.
ACCAGTGCGGTTTGGGGCATTCTTGTCACAGCTCCTTGTTTATTAACAAGTCCATGGAGTTTTTGGGTTAGCGATTTATGTTTTTTTCAACAAATTTAACTTTTCTTTGGTGGAGACAGTTCTATCTGTGTACGATTCAACTAGTCTGGCGACAGGAACTTTTACAACGGACCAGTTTCGGTTGGTTGTAACAAATATTTATTTTCAAGAACTAACGTTAGTGTATAAATTTCTTCGTGGGCAGATCGACTGGTGCGCACGACTCGTGAGACGGCTCGCGTATTTTGTTTTTTACACCGCAGCGACGGGTTTTGTGCAGTAAAAGTGCCAATTCCGGTCTTGAGAGAGACTACGAAACCCTAGGCGCGCAACGATAGAAAACTCCAAGCTGCAGTCGACCATGGCGCTCTGCAGTGGAACTCATGGAGCCATTCCCTCTCCGTTGATGGTAGGTTTTTTTTGCGTGTCGAAATTCCCTTCGCGCGCATGCGTGCTGAATGGGTTCATAGTCTTGCTTGACACAAGGGCGAAATGCGCACAAAACCCGTCGCTGCGGTGTAAAAAACAAATACGCAGACGGCTCGTCTGGCGACACGAATTTTTGGATTCTCTTCATCATTAGAATAATAGATGAGTTTTTGTGACAGTAGTTCATCTTCAATGTAACAGTTAGATCTTCTGTTGTCTTTTTATGGATTGATTAATCACTGCAGTACATCGGCCTTCACACCTCTTCATTTTGTTTGCGGTTGCACAACCTTTAACTGGGCTGAATTTGTTGTCACGAGGGAATAGGGGCCTAACGTTAACGTTAACTTTACAATTTACGAGGCGACCTTCGAGTCCGGTCTCCCGACTACAAGCCCTTGATTGCAATTGCAGCTTGTTCATTGTCTATTGTATTGCGTCAGTCATTTCAATGATGCCACGACCGAAGCGTCAGGTTCGCCCTCCAGCCCGGTTGCAAGCGACTCCGGTGACGGGTGAGGCACGAGAGCTTCCCCTACCGAAGGATAAGCGTAGTCGCACGGCCCCCTTCCCAGACGCCAGGTTCATCATAAGACGGTGGAGGTTTCAACCCCAAGCTCGGTGACAGTGTCTGTACCCTTGTTATCTGGACATGCTGGATCTGATGCTGGCATGACCACCCACCATACCATCCGTCCAGTCAGGTCAGTCTAGTGACGTAGTGTACCCTTGCATACGGGAAGCAGCCATTGCCGCTGGACTTGTGGACTTTAATGATTGTGGTAATCCCACTTGGACTAGTTTTGTTTCTAGTAGCCTAATAATAATATTACTCATTATTAGCTCTTTTTGTCAAGGCATTCTTTGTTATACTACTCAATATATAATTTTGACCAATGGAGGTATTATTGTTGTTTACTATTGTTTCCATGGCAACGATTGTTTACATCGTTAACAACTAAATTTAAAATTTTTATAAACTGTGTCGGCAACATTCAGGTACACCTTCATAAAGTTTCAGGGCCGTGGTAGGCTAGTAGTATTTACAATATGGCAGTTTCCTTTTGTTTACCAACTTGTTTAAAATGGTAAACAATACCAAAATGAAACCTCTTGAATCAAAAGCTCCATAGGAAAATTGAACAAAATTTCCTGAAAACGTAAACAGTAAAACGGGAATAACTTGATAACCGTAAGTCCGGTTTGAATGAGTCAAAAAGAATTTCAATTAGAACTATATTCTCTATCATAATCAAAAGATTTAGCATAAAAGGGCATTTCAAAAATGGGTTGCGGTCCCTACTATAATTTTAGTGCCCCCAGTCATTTAACGGGTCCAGTGTTTGGAGCCTTAATCCTGTGCTTTCTGGCTTTAACCAAGCCGCTTGCTAAGTCAGCCAAGCGGCGTTAGTACCAGTAGTGGTGGCAACTTCTGTTCTGCCAAGCATTAGTCACCAGCTCCCTACGGTTACAGGGGGGATGGTCACTGGGCCTCAAGTTTTTCCCAGCATGCTTCTTTCAACGCAGGCGTCTTGCTGGTTTGGCTTCTTTAACTCAGCCGGCTCCTATTCCACGCGCCGGTTCAGGTTACTGCTGGGGGGACACATTTCGCAGTCATTGAAAGGAAAGATTTGGAGTAGTGCTTACATTGGCATGTCAATTTTGTTTATTGAAAGTCCTTCAGTGCTTGCCAAAGCTCATAGGTCTTTGGGTTCTGAGGTTGCTCTTGTGGTAGCGGGTGTAAGATGTTTCTCACGTTCTGGCCATGTGTGCACGCATGCTGCTCTATGGATAGGGCTGGGCAGCGCTCTCGTACAGCATTTACCAAAAGCGTTGGTAATCCAAAGGCCATGCAAGGGTGCAGGTCGCGTTGCTGGTCCATTTCAAATTGCCCACTTCAGTTTAGTGCCTATTAAAAAAATTAAAAAAACCTGGGACTTTTTGTCTCATTCATCATCTGTCTTTCCCACAAGGAAAGGGGGTCAGTGCTTTCATTGGTAAGCTTTAATGCAAAGTGAATTATGCGTCAATTGGTGTAGGGGTTTTGCAGGCAGGCTGTAATGCATGGCTTGCTGAGGCAGGCATTAAATCAGCTTTTCGGCTCTTGCCAGTTTCCCCTCGTGGTTACGAGCTTTTGGGTTTCAAGTTTGGGGGCCAATTTTATTTTGACAAGTGCCTGCCGATGGGATGTTCCATTTCCTGCGCGCTCTTTGGGAGTTTAGCACTTTTCTGGGTTCCAGCTAAGTGAAAGCAATTGCACATTCCAGCTTTGTCACACATTATCTGGATGATTTTCTCTTTGTTGGTACAAACTATCTCATAATCGGGGCTCGAAATCGACACTGTTCGAGGGCTGGTGCGGGTCCCACAGGTCAAAGTTCAACCACTCACAAGGCAGATTCAACTCTTGCTTGGCAGGCCAAAAGCCAGTTTAGTTCAAATTCAATCCTTAGTGGGGTCATTGAATTTTGTGTGTAAAGCAGTTGCGCCGGGGCGTGCGTTTTTACGGCGTATTATTGCACTGACAGTGGGCCTCAAGCAGGCACATCACAGGGTGCGCCTTTCGCAAGGTGCGAAGCTCGATCTGGTCATGTGGCTGTCATTCTTGCAGCGCTATAACGGTCTTACTACATTCCTGCGGGAAAATTGGGATTCAATTGTTGCGATGGATTATTCACTGATGCTGCAGCATCCATCGGCTATATGGCTTCTTTCCAAGGGAGGTGGGTTCAAGGGCGTTGGCCGTCAGTGTGGCTGATGGCTAGTTCTCCGTCCATTGCTTTAGTGGCACTCCTCTGGTGGACCCCCTTGTTGATGAACTGCAGGGTGTTGTTCCGGTACGGTAATATCGCTGTTGTCCCTTACCAAAATGACCAATTCATTCCAATTGGAAAATTTAATTGGATCCATACATGTATCAACCCACCCCTATCCCCCACCCTATCCCCACTCCGCACCCTCACCCCCACTCCTATCCCCTCCCCTCCCCTCCCGTCCCCTCCGGATTTATGCCCGTGCTTTGTACAAATATTACATAGGCCTATACGTGTACATAGTAAAAGTGGCATCCTGTTTAGAATTTTGTGTATATTAACCACCCCTTATAATTTTTGTTTAGACCCATCCCCTCATAATTGCACTTACCTCTCCTGACAATGGAATATCCCAAAGACCAAATAAACACCTTGTGCAGGGTCTTTGTCAGAAGGTCATTATATTCCATGTGATGACCAGTTACCATCAGCATGGATGGATTTATGCCACAAGTAAGAATAAAGCTTGGAGAAGTTCTCTTTTTCATCTCCTGATTGTTCATCTTTTATTCTTTCAGGTATGTTACTTTCATTATCATAACTTTGATAGTTTATACCACTGAATTGATATGGAATAATTTAGTTATTACTTTGAATTGCTTCAGAAAGTATATGGGAGATGTGAAGAAAAGGAAGTTTCAATTCCTTACAGTTTCTTTATACAGTATACTATATACTTATTGTTATGAAGATCTAGGATCATTGATGTATATTGCTTTTAAATCTAGTCAAAATAAGTTTTGTTGTTACCTACATCATGCTTACATATAGGCTTATTAGTATTATTCAGTTTCCATGTATACTTTAAGCTCTATAGCTGGAGTATCAGGCATGAAACAATAAGCCATTCATTCACTATATGTGGTCAGTGTGGCTCATTAGTATTCATTGTGTGTGCATTAGGCCTGTGCGGATTATTCGAATCATGATTCGCGAATAGTTGTTGCTAATCGTACTCGTATTCGCGGTATTTGAATTATTCGATTAATCGCGCAGGCGCGAATACCTGGCAACTATTCGCGAATAATGACCTTCCAAACCCTTCCATGACCTTCCAAACCATCCATAACTTGTGGTCGTGAAGTGTTTGCTAACTATTCGCAACCACTATTTGTGAGTAATCCTATTAAGCTGGCAATTACAGTTTTGTCTAGTCATGGGAGTAAGCATTGTAGTGTTTGTAACTAGTAATGCCTTTGAGGAAGCCGACAAGTCAGGCTGGCTGGCTGTAACTGCAGCGACTGTTACCTGCAATAATGCATTGCCTTTACACAACATAAAAATTGCGGTCGTGAACTGTTCGTGAACTATTCGCGAGCAATGCTGCCAATTGTACTGTTCTGTCCAGGCACTGCTGGTAGTTGTACGTATTGTAGTATTCGCAAATAGTACTCACGAGTAGTGCCTTTGAGGGAGCCGACAGGGCAGCCTGGATGGCTGTGACTGCATCGACTGTAAAAGTAGCATAAACTTAAAAGTAGCATAAACAAAAAGTAGCATAAACTGAAGGTAATTACTAATTAAATTTGAACACTACAAAATCATGTAACGTTTTTGTTTTTGAAGAAAAGCTGGAGATGATGAATTAATGATTAAACAACTGTGATTAATGTTTCATGTTGTTTATTTATTACACATCGATTTGTTTGAAAATGTCAATTTATTTTCATAAATATTAACTACGAAAAGCATGGTCTTTGGTCACTGTCTTTCGCATTGCTGGTGTAATTGCCTTTGCACTTAGCACAGGTAACGTAGGTCTACTGATGAGTAATGATAAATCCCACCGATCCACTTATTGCATGACGTAATTGTTTGCCACGCCCCATTTCGTTCCCAAGAAAAGTTTGTCCAATAATGATAACGTAATTTGCGGTGAGCACAAGTCAATCACAAAACGCATAGGCCGTCGTACAAAATCAGTTCAGGGTACAAAGATTTTTAAGCATAGTGCGGGGCACACTGCGGAAGCTAGCTTTGGCCGTAAACAACGAACACGTCTAAAAAGTGGCCCCTGCATGAGCATAAACACGTACTGCTTGCATGGTATTTTGTGTATAGGACTAGGCTAATCGATTTGAAATAACAGGGGTGACCGTCAACTTATTGGTATTTCTTAACGGCGACTTAAATATAAACAAGATCTATTCAATGCGTTCATTTTATGGGGTTTAGGTGGACTTCCGTCTGTTGACATGGGATGAACGTAACTGCGCGTGACTTAGCATGTGCTCAATGTGCACTGTTAATGCTAATTTGTGCTGGAAGTTTCCCACGGTGCCAGAGTAATAACTCGACGGCGATTGGATTTTCACTTACGAAAATGTATTATTTCGAGTACAATTTTGCAAGAAATAAAGAAAAAACAACAACAGGCATGAAAGAGCTTAATGGAGTGTCGTGGCCGAGCGGTCTAGCGCACCGAACTCAAGTTCTGGTGTTGCCAGCAGCAGGGTGTGGGTTCGAGCCCCGGTCGTGACACTTGTGTCCTTGAGCAAGGTACTTAACCATAATTGCTTCGTCCTTCGGATGGGACGTAAAGCCGTAGGTCCCGTGTGTTGTATAATGCACGTAAAGTGGATTGTCGTGCGGTCTAGCGCACTGAACTCAAGTTCTGGTGTTGCCAGCAGCAGAGTGTGGGTTCGAGCCCCGGCCGTGACACCTGTGTCCTTGAGCAAGACACTTAACCATAATTGCTTCTCTCCACCCAGGGGTTAAATGGGTACCTGTGAAGGCAGAGATGGTTTGCTCTATATGCGCTAGAAATGGCAGCAATTGAGCTGTATACTCCCCAGGGAGCTGAGATGGTTTTAGGAATGATTTATGAGCCTTATGAGCCTTATGAGCAGGGATAATAATATAATGCGCCTTGAGCGCCACTTAGTTGGTGGATACGTGCGCTATATAAATCTATACATTATTATACATTATTATTATGTATGTGTTTGTTTATTGTCTGAATGTTACAAATAGGCGAGAAATTACTATCAAAGCAATTGTTTTTAATGTTTTAGTACTTTTATAAACCGCGGGAAAAAATTGCCAACTATTCGCGAATAGTCGATTATTCGCGAAAAGTTGCGCGCGATTAATCGAATAGTAAATTTTTACTATTCGCCCAGGCCTAGTGTGCATGTGTTGGTTATGGCTGTACAGCTTATACTGGGAACATGTGTGACCCCATGCTGAGCCAAGAGCCTTGATTCTGATACCCTAGTATGTTTATGGTCCAGTAGTTTTGCAATGCACTAAAGTACAAAGTACATTGAGTGGAAGTAAACATTAGAGTTATGAGTTTGCATTATTTTATAAGAACAAGAACTTCAATGACAAAAGTATGTTAATCATGCATCTGTCATTGAAAGGAATGAAATGTAGTAGAGTTAGCATTTACCTTTTAATGGTTTTTAATTTACAGTTTAGGTTTCCTAGAATGTCATTTCAATTGTTTTTGATCAAGATTTATTGTATATTCCATGTGATGTTCTGTTACCACCATTAAGAATAAAGATCTGAGAAGTTCTCTTATTCAGCTCCTGACTGTTCATCTTTTATTCTTTCAGGGTCATCGATCATTGAATCACTAATGTACCCCACGTAACTGCAGTTATTTAGCAGTCAGACTGAGTGTTCCTGTCCGACCAGATGACATACAATTACGCCCCTACACTGTGATGAGTACCCTCAGCCCACCAGAGTACAATGGAAGTGGAACCATGCAGAGGATGAGCCAGTATTACCGACATCAGCTGAGGGGATAAGAAGGCAGGACATGTAGCCAGAGGGTGAACCATCAGTGAGCACGCGGGATACAGTTGAAGACATTAATAGTACCATCCAGCTAATATCTACCAGACGACATGAGAGACTTGAATATGGTCTTTGAGCACGACACAATGGTCTCACCACCACACAGCCTCTCCATGTATCCATCACATAGGAGTGGGGACAGGAGAGACAGCAGAGAAAACAAATGGTCGCAACCGACTTGTGGAAGGTCCATGTGAACCATGTGAACAGTGACGAGGTGTAGGACAATTGAAGAATATAGGGCTGGAGATGTAACTAACAGACACCTTGGACCTTCCTCGAAAGAATGTCCCAGACGGTAGAACCAGCAGAAATGACAATGATCAATCCCCGCCCCTGAGTCTCTGTCACATTATTTCTGTGCAGTAAAGGGCAGTTTGCTTACTTACCTTCATCATGAAAACTTTCCCAGAAATTAACATTATTGATCAGCAGATCGAAAACAATTAAAGATAAAAATGGAGTCATTGTGCTTTTCCATGTAATACAAAATAATTGACGAAAAGTGGAACTGCACGGTTTGAACAAACTGTTCATATGACATCATTGACTGAATTATATCAGTGAAAAGGGTGTATACTCTGTACCAAAATTGAATTGGATTTGTACATATTTACATGTATCATGTGTACTTTACTTTTAATAACCACAACATATCCATGCACGATACTGCATTATGATGCTGTTATTGTTTTCAGGGTATGAGTAAAATTAAAATAAACATTTTCTCCCACTGAAAATTATATTGAGATTGTTTTTAAATATATATCAGTCTAAAAAAAATATATTTTCAGCCTTGTTTTTTATTACAAAACTATTTGGATACCACACATGTTTTTCTAAAGAACAGTTTATTTGTAGTTGTTATATAGAATTCTATAAATTGTTCTATAGAAATATACAAATTGTTCTATAGAACTCTATAAATTGTTCTATAGAACTCTATAAATTGTTCTATAGAACTCTATAAACTATTCTATAGAACTCTATAAATTGTTCTATAGAACTCTATAAATTGTTCTATTGAACTCGTTCGCATCAGGAAAAAATTGCAACTGGGAATATAGGACTATCAAAAAGCAAGAAGTCAAATTGGGGGGAAAATCCAATTGGAAAATGGAGGCAAATGTCCAATTGGTTCCTATTGGAAAATTGGGATTTGAGTCAAAAAATCCAATGGGTAAATATCCAATTGGGAAATTTAATTTCCTATTGGTTCCAATTGGTTTGTGCCAATTGCCAATGGGAAAATATCCAATTGGTTCCAATTTAAAAAATGAATTGGAAATTTTGGTAAGGGGTGGGGATCATAAATAAACAAACGTTGCCTTGTATGCGCATTTTGCAATTAGTGCGGGCAATGGTCATGCAATGCCTCAAATTCAATATGATTTTTAAGACAGTGCATATACCATGTGTTCATAATAACATAGCTGATGCACTTTCTCGTTTTCAGATGGAGCGCTTTCGGGCCCTAGCTCCAAGGGCCCAGCCGGGCATGACCCCTTTACCTCAGCTGCCCCACGTGTTTTAGCAGCGGAAATGGGACGGTTGTTAAGTTTGGTGTTCGCTAAGGATACACACACGGTTTACATGTCGGGGTGGCATGCCTTTTGCCGTTTTAAAGCACATCAAGCTTCGGCTGTATCAACTGTTTCTCCGCAAGACATTGCGGATTCATCTCATGGCTGTCTTTACTTTACTATTCTCCATCCACAATTAATACATATGTGGCAGGGGTGGGGTGTTTTTTGTAAACTTAGAGGATGGGCCGGTCCAACTAATAATTTTATTGTGGCAAAATTGCTGGTAGGTTTACAGGCGGGACGGGGCTAGGCAAGGTGAGCGATTGCCGATTTCATTGTCGCTTTTGTGCCGACTTTTAGAGGCGTTGCCTAAGGTATGTGCTTCCCAATTTGAAAGCTTTTTTCGGCTTTTTGTAAGAGTCTATGTTACAGTATTCCGGTGTGTGTTTCTGTGGCAATCAATCTAGCATGTCTGTGGTCCTGGCCATACGTCATTCTAAAACTAATCAGGCTGGCCCTCCACAGTGGGTTCATATCACAAGGCTGCAAGTTGTGGCAATCTGTCCAGTTACTGCTTTGCAAGGGTATTTGCAAGCGCGGGAACAATTGTCCGGCCCCTTGTTCCGCCATAAACGTGGTGATCCCCTCACACGGTATCAGTTCACAGTGGTGCTTAGGGCTGCTTTGTTGTTTGTGGGGTGGTTCCGGATGGGAGCTGCGTCCACAGCTTTTGCACTGGGGGTGCCCGTTGCAGACATAAAGGGGTCTGGTCGCTGGCGCTCGACCCAATCTGGTGCGTTGGAATGGCCGAGGAGGTGCTCACTTGAAGGACCTTCATGGTTTGCTATCAGGGTTTCATACCCCTATCCCTGCTTTGATCATTTTGCATTTAGGGACGAATGATTTGGTGTCTCATGACTTGTTCACTTTGAGACAGCTCATCACTTCGGCCTTGGGCATTTGGGTTTCCGCAAGCTATTGTAGTTTGGTCAGACATTCTCCTGAGAATGTTCTATTTTGGTGCCACTTCTCAAAAATCCATCGAGAACGCACGTAAAGCAGCCAATTGTTGGGTGAAAGCGCAGTGTAAAAAGCTTGGGGCTAGGGTACTGCAGCACCCGCAGTTTATCTGGTCGGATGCTAGCCTTTATCGTTTCGATTGGGTCCATCTGTCTCCAAAAAGGGCTTTCCATTTTCAAGGCTAATCTGTGTAATTGTATTCTGTCTGTGCTGTAACTGGTGCACTTTTGTGGGTGTTTTTGTTCTGTTCCTTTGGGCGCGCTTCTCGCGTGTGGCAGTTTTGGGCGGAATAGCACATTAACTTCCCACTTTTGGTGCAGCAGTTCTGGCAATTAACAGTTACTGCAGTCCTAGAAAATTAAACTTAATAATATGGAGATTTTAGTCCTCCGTTATTTACATGTTATCAAGTGTTCATAGTGCCGGGATCTCCCTCGGGCTAGTTCAGACCGCAGCTTCCTAGGTGGGACGCGAACACTTGGTTGATTCATATTGTATTGATTCATATGATATGCTGTGTATTAGCATATGTTACACATGTGCATTATACTGTTTGTTATTGTCAACATTTAAATGTATGTTTTAATAACTATCCCCATTGGGGGTTAGTGGTGCCAGGTCTGGGTATACAGAGTCTTGGGTACGCTGTATAGATGGTCCCAGCTGGTTTTTCTCTGAGGTCTTGGGTATCTCAGGGTATGTGTTTGTTTGTCTTTATCAAATTATGCTGTGTATTAGCATATAGATGTTACACATGTGCATTATACTGTTTGTTATTGTCAACATTTAAATGTATGTTTTAATAACTATCCCCATTGGGGGTTAGTGGTGCCAGGTCTGGTTATACAGAGTCTTGGGTACGCTGTATAGGTGGTCCCAGCGGGTTTTTCTCAGGTCTTGGGTATCTCAGGGTGTGTGTTTGTTTGTCTTTATCAAATGCTGTTTAATGACAAATCCGGTTTGCCCATAGTTTGGTATTCCGGTGGTTGATGGTGTCAACCTCTTTGAATAAAAAAGCTTGAATGCTGTGGCCAAGTGGCATTCAAATGAATTTGTAGTTGGTGCTATTTATTGTGAGTTTGAGTATAAATCATTTTATCACGAAAGTGATCAAATGCGTTATGCGCAACTTACAATACGGATCGGGTTTTCTCAATGGGCATGCATATTGTTGTGCACTCGTTAGCCAGCGGCAGGCTTATGGGCTATTTTCCCACGTCAAGCCTTTTATATGCCCAGGGTGGATCATGGTACAGCCAATCAGGGGCGTAGGCGGGAAGTTTCCCGCTTTTAGGCCTCCACCAATAGTTTGTCTGGTGGCAAACTTTGGTGGAGGTTTTTAGCCAATCAGGTTGCGCGCTGTAAAGGTTGGCGCTTGGTGTCAAGCAACCAGTGCGGTTTGGGGCATTCTTGTCACAGCTCCTTGTTTATTAACAAGTCCATGGAGTTTTTGGGTTAGCGGTTTATGTTTTTCCCTCCTCCAGCCCCATTTTCACCACCAGTTGGGATTGTGCTGTTGGTTTGGCAGTTTTGGGCGGAATAGCACATTAACTTCCCACTTTTGGTGCAGCAGTTCTGGCAATTAACAGTTACTGCAGTCCTAGAAAATTAAACTTAATAATATGGAGATTTTAGTCCTCCGTTATTTACGTGTTATCAAGTGTTCATAGTGCCGGGATCTCCCTCGGGCTAGTTCAGACCGCAGCCGCCTAGGTGATTCATATTGTATTGATTCATATGATATGCTGTGTATTAGCATATGTTACACATGTGCATTATACTGTTTGTTATTGTCAACATTTAAATGTATGTTTTAATAACTATCCCCATTGGGGGTTAGTGGTGCCAGGTCTGGGTATACAGAGTCTTGGGTACGCTGTATAGGTGGTCCCAGCGGGTTTTTCTTAGGTCTTGGGTATCTCAGGGTGTGTGTTTGTTTGTCTTTATCAAATGCTGTTTAATGACAAATCCGGTTTGCCCATAGTTTGGTATTCCGGTGGTTGATGGTGTCAACCTCTTTGAATAAAAAAGCTTGAAAGCTGTGGCATTCAAATGAATTTGTAGTTGGTGCTATTTATTGTGAGTTTGAGTATAATCAACATAATCAACAGAGCAAGAAGGGGCAACTGGAATGAGATATGTTGTATGCAGGCCTGTGATTTCTGAGGATTTTTCCTGATGGATTTGTTTTTTTTAATTACCTTTTGCCTTAAAAGTTTTCTTGAAAAAAAGAGAAGTAACCACCAAGGAAATACCATCACCATCATTCGCACTCTTTATATACCTCTCCCGGCACTGCACAATCAATCGCTGCGCACTGGGGTGGAGACTCGCTGCTGCGGCCTGCTACAATTTGCAGACTGGGTGGTCAAGCTTCCTGTCGTGTCACAGTATGCTTACTCTTTGAATCAAGATACACATTGAAGGAAGGTGCAACATCGGTAATGTTGGCAAAACTACTTATGAGAGTGCTTACTCTTTGAATCAAGATACATTAACCCTCCGA